>CABFOW010001861.1:0-22794 GCA_902141385.1 Timema californicum
GATATAACTAGCTTACGATAGGGATAGGGTGTAATGAGCTGGACTGGATATAACTAGCTTACAATAGGGATAGGGTGTAATGGGGTTGACTGTATATAGCTAGCTCAAGATAGTGATAGGTGGCTTGTTTTGGGGAATAGAGATATGAAAATATTCACCTCAGAAAATGTTAACTTAATTTGTGTTAGGAGCCTTAAGATACATTTTAAATTTCATAATCAAAATATCCATACAGTAGTCTCGATTATTCGACATTTTGTTGGTTTTATATGAATATATAAATAGTTATTTTTTTAGAATACTTGAAAAAGTGGAGAATGGCTTATGTGATTCATATTTAATTTATAATCTAGCTACTCCCCTATTTACTAATATTTTTATGGACAATAAACCTCTCGATACGATGTAAACAGCATGTTGTCATTACAAGACTGTAATTTATTAGTCTGTTTGTCTCCCGGTCCCTCCATCTAACATTCCGATTATCAGACCACCTGTTGGATAGTCGAGACTACTGTATATTTATTTTGGCCCACAGATTATGAACACACGCCCACTCAAGTGGTCTAACGATTCAGCCGCCAAACCCTTCAAACTAAAAGTTCAGCCATTACCGGGGAGGCGTAGTATAACCTATTTTTACATTGGTCCTTGAACAAAACGAATGGGAATGTGTCACACCCCTTCTCCCCACACACACACACGCGTAGCTTATAACTATGTTTAGGAATACGTACTTTGGTGAATCATCCTTTTCACATATGAGCGCTATAAAGTGCAACACTCAGACCTCGCCAGCTAGACGACGTCTCCAAATACCTCTGACAACGTATGAACAACATTTCCGAGTTGTTAAGAGAACAGAAGTGTCTCTTTCAGTCAAACTTTGCTGCCATTTGTTTTTACTTATTTATGCAAAAAGGGATTTTCCACACAGTGGTGAATATTAAAATAAAACAAAGAAATAGACTCCGAATTGACTCTTGCATGCGAATAGCATTAAGTAATACTGGATTGAAACAAGGATAGACAAATTATTAGGAAGTGTTCAACAGCAGAGGGTCCCATTAAATACACTTAGATAAGTTAATTTCTACTTATTTTTTTTATTTGTTGTTATGATCAGTAAATAATGCCACTATTTTAGAATAAATCTTAATGCTTATTATGTTAGTTTTAAACTAGGAAGGCCACGAAAATATGTTAAGATATTTAGGGGGGTTGCAAGTAATAAAAGGTTAAGAACTGCTTTAGAAGGCAACTTAATTCCAACCAAAGTAACGGGAAGCCGCAGACGTTTCTATCGTGAACTTTTAACAACGGCCTGTTGGTAGGCCGCAAGTAGCCGACAAAGAATCACACATAGAACACCTCAAAAATGTGTCGGTGTATAAGTAGAATGTCGACAGGATCACATATGTATGTAATCTCATCCCATTAAATTCCTAAGACAATAGAAATACAAATCCATGGACAGGGATATTGCGCTAGTCAGCACACATGCTGCTATGTTCCAGGAATAAGATATTATAAGCTTATTAGCAATACAGATATTAAAAGTGGAATAGCAGTAGAAATCAAGAAAAGGTTGCTTGAGGCAAATGTTTCAAGTGTTTGTGATTTATGGATGTGAAACACTATTGGTGTAGCTTAAAGAAAACGATTAGAAGTATTTGAAACGTGGAGCTACAGAAGAATGTTGGAAATATCTTGGACATAGACGGTATCAAATACAGGAGTTATAAGAAGAGCTAATGAGGGCAGGAAACTTTAGAAAGCTAACAAGCGAAGCAGGGTTAACATAGTAGGATGTGTATAGAGACATGATAGTCGATGAAGAGAGTTATAGAAGCCACAATGTTTGCTGATGACTGATAGTAAAGGGGGAGAAGGAAGAGGAAGTACAGGAACAACTACAAGAATGGAATGAGGAAGTGAAAGAGAGTGGAGTAAAATATATCACGGCAAAGTGTGAAGTGAAGATAATGACAAGGAAGAGGGTAAGGTCTGGTAGAGCTATAAGGTTGGATGGAGGAGAGCTGAGAAAAGCACAGAACATAAAATATCTTGGAGGCCTTAAGAGGAGAAAGGTGGAAGTAGAGAAGATTAAATGTGAAGAGGACAGCAGGGAGAGTTGTTCTATAGGTGTGTAAGAGAAGTTCCCTTGAAGTGTTGTACAGGGCGTACTTTGTACCCATTGTCACACATGCAGCAGAAACAAGGACATTGAATGTAAGAGAGACAAGGAGTACATGAGATAGTAGAGGAAGCAAGAGTGAGATGGTATGGACATGTAATGAGGATGTTGGAGTACATGAGATAGTAGAGGAAGCAAGACTGAGATGGTATGNGACATGTAATGAGGATGTTGGAGTACATGAGATAGTAGAGGAAGCAAGACTGAGATGGTATGAGCATGTAATGAGGATGGAAAAAGGGAAGATGCCAAAGAAAATGTTGGAAATGAATTATGTAGGAAAAAGACCACAGGGGAAGCCAAGAAAGAGATGAGAGTAGTAGATAACAGAAAGTGTTCAAGTGAGAGGAGAAGAATGGAAGTAATTAAAGGATGAATAATGGTGGAAGGATGGAGGAAGATGGAGGCATTTTACTAAGCTGACCCTACTACAGGTTGGAGAGAGTTGATGATTATGATGATGAGTTATAGAAGGAACTGTGGAAAGGAGGCATTCAACAGGGAGAACAAGAATGGGAGTTCATGAATCAGATATCGAACGATGTTGGCAGAAGAGGTACAAACATACCCCAGGGTTGACAAGAGTGGAGCCAGTGCAGCACTAATCACAAGATTGATGACTAATGATTATACAATCAATATAAAATACCATAAAATGGATTGAATACTATTATTAAATTTTCTTTCAGAATCTTGGGTCTAAATTTGAATCCTCAATTTTAGTTCAAGTGAAAACATTTAAAACCTAATTTAAAAAAAAAAAAGTATTTCAAGGCTAGGAGCCATTGACAAATGTTTGGATTGTCGTGCCTATTACACTATAAACAACAAGAACCCTTTTAGAGTAAAATAATTATATTATTACTAATTTGTCTTTTTTTAAGCTCGTACCAATTATTGATTAGCATTTTTTTTAGCACAGAATCTTACTAACCGTTCAGGTTATACGCCAAATGTACTAGTTGCACTAATAATAGGGATTAGGAAGGCTTAATTTAGAGAAAATACGCCCACATATGTGGAGGGAGAGTGGAAAACCATTTAGGGGAAACCGCTCGCAGTGCACCTGACCAGGATCGAAAACCGATCTCCTTGTCTTTGACAGTCTAGTCCAACACCAGATTAGTGTGTTAGACCACGCAGCCACCGAAGCGGGTATTTAGAATTGTTATTTGAAGTCAAGTCTTCATAGGTAATTGTATTCAAAGATACTTTTTTTTAAACATTTTTAATGACCTCAAATCTCTCAAATAGCATGGGATTCGAGGAATTGAGGATTCGTGAGTCCTGTCCCTTATATATATGTTAAGTGTTAGTAAATATGTATTTATATATTTATATATTCAAGCAGTGAGAGTAGAACAAATTAAATTATCAGTCCAACATTGCTATTATAATAATAATAATAATAATAATAAGGTTACACGCTTTAAGTACTAATTACGCTAATTGATTAGGAATTGGGAAGTTTGAATTAAAGGAAGTGAACCCACATTTGCGTGGAGGAAGAGAAAAAAACCATTTAGGAAAAACCACCCCCAGTTCACCCGACCGAGATTCGAACCTCGATATCCCCATCTTCAGCAGTCGAGCTCAACACGACAAGCGCGTTAGTCAACTACGCCACCGAGGCGGGTAACATTGCTATTAAATATACAAAAAATGATACCAAGGTTTTAGAGTGTACTTCTATTTTCTCATTTGTTTAGAGAACGCTTGGTACCCCTGCAATCCCTATTAAAAACGTAATATTAACAAATAAAACAACTTACATGGAAACACAATATTTGTTCATCGTTACATACCTGTGTGGAGAGCACGGACTTGGCGGAGATGAGACTTCTCTTGTCGACCCTCTCGCAGGGACACAAACAGTTATTTGGACAAAGAATATTGACCTCGTGACATCGACAAGACAAACAGAGGCAGGGGCGAGACAGCTTCAGACACACCCTGTTGGGTGGGTTGGGTACTGATTGTCAACACAACCTTGGTATTCAGGTTGTCACTATTTTTATACTATACAAAATTCCCTGTTTCACAGAAGGGATTATCCCTTCTTCAAACAACTTAAGAGATAGAGAGAGGTGAGATTTTATTGGTCATAAATATACTACAGTGAAGTCCTGGGATTGGTACTCAAAATAGGAAGACCTCAAGTTAACGGGAGAATATATGCAGTTGTTATAAAAGCACAAAGTTTCAGGATGAAGGAAGGGATAAGAATTCCTTGCAATTCTCCCAGTTTGGGGCAGTCCTGTCAATTTAATAGAGAGCCCCTTTACGGGGTCTAGTGAGCAATGGGTTAATATGACTTGACAACTAGCTCTGGGAAATTAGTACGTCTGGTACATAGCAAATAAAGCCAAAAAGCTGCACTTTTTGATTGGAATATGCCACTTTCTGTAGTCATAGGTAAAGGAAAAAGAGACCTTTTCAGATAGGGAGCCACTTGAANACTCATGCCCATCCACACGGTGATATAAAATTGTACACAAACCTGCACAAGCTTACAACAATTTCATGGGCATTGTATTACAGGCATACCACGCACAGATTTACAACAATTTCATGCACATCGTATTACAGGAATACCATGCACAGATTTACAACAATTTCATGCACATCGTATTACAGGCATACCACGCACAGATTTACAACAATTTCATGCACATCGTATTACAGGCATACCACGCACAGATTTACAACAATTTCATGCACATTGTATTACAGGCATACCACACTTTACAATAAGTTGCTTTCCCGCGCTTAGCTTAAACAGCAGTTTTAATTATTTATTTTTTTATTTTACTACCTATTCGGGTTGTATACCCACGTACTAATTACACTAATGTGTTAAGGATTAATAAGGTTTATTTTAGAGGAAATGCACCTGCATTTGCATGGAGGGAAGTGGAAATTAATTTAGTAAAAACAACTCTCAGTGCACCCGACAAGGAACTAACCTAAATCTCCCCATCTTCGGTGGTCTAGTCTAAAACGAGAGTAGCACGTTAAACCACGTGGCCATCAAAGCAGGTAGGAAAATAATTGGCTTTGGGATTGTCAAGATCATTTAGGCATTAAGTTTGAGATGGTATTCAACCACTTTAGCGAGGCATTTCGAGTCTTAGTCGTAAAGTGGCGCAAAACTGGTGCAATGTATGAGTGAGTCAGAGTTCAGTATAAATGGTAAAGTGGTTAGAGCCCCTCTCTGGCTGCTGACCTTAAGGGCCAGGGATCGTTTCTAGGCTGGTACCAGAGGATTTTTTCCTTGACAGGGGAATAATTCCCACGGTCACAAGGGTTTGGTTGGTTAGGCTTAAGTTAGGTTAAGACCTTCATTGGTTATATCTCGTCATATTCACTATAATTATCCCCTCACCTCATCGGGACATGGAAAGAGCCTCCACATAAGGATGTACTATTAGTACATTCGGGTACCTCTTGGACAACGGTACATTAGTACCGGCTAATATTTCCACAAACTGGGCCACGAATTATGTAGCCCAGACGCGCAATAATATTATAATATGTGAGATACAATTTGCATCGCCAATGCCTGAAAAACCAATTACGATACAAAATGAAGGTCATATAGAGAAGATTTAGAACAGTATATAAAATATTTTTTGTCAAAAAAAATATGAACAGCAAAATAATATTAATTTGTTAGCAAGCACATTAGTGAGGATTGTTATATTACTATTATTCCCGCGTCTTACTACCCGTTCGGGTTATACGCACTTACGCTAATGTGTAATGGTAGGGTGATTGTGAGATGAAATGGAGGACCTACAGTTTAACGTGGAATCCGAACCACGGTGGAGGCCTGGCATTCCCCACATTCACAAGATGTCTTGTCAGAGGTGAAGGAAGGGTTTGGTAATCAGATAAATCTGTGGCGGGACCGAGGATTGAACCCCGGCCGCCAGCATAGAAGTCTGACACCTTACCCCTAGACCGCCAGGTCACCAGGGTTGTTATAAAAACCTCAAATTACAAAGGTTGGTTGATACACACAAACATGCAAGATATTATAAAATCGACCCAAGTACAAAGGTTATTAGACAGGCGCACAAATGAACATAATTGTATAAAGACCTCAAACGCATGCAGTTGGAAACTATTTAGTCCCATTCCCTTCCATTTTTGGAAATATTAATCAACAAATCAACATGTCAACATGCAATAACAATGAATTTACTACGACAATCAACAAAATAAACAAGAGCAAGACATACCCGTGAAGCGAGATCCAACAAATGGCATCTTTTCAAAATCCTCATAAATTGGTTTCCTTCCAAACGGCATGCATTCTAACAGCAAAAACAGCTCTGATGATCCATGAAATTGAATCCGTTCTTTCCTTGCACTTCTTCCACCAGTTTTTTTCCCATAGAATCCAAAGCACATCTGTTACATTGCCATAATTCACATAGAATTTATCAGGCTGTTTTTTTGTAGAGTTTTAACGAATAAAAATAATCCAAAGAATCATCCAAACATTTTGAGGTAAATCCAAATTTAAATGGGGTCTTCCATATTTAATTTCCTGTTACTTTAAAACCTTGTCCTAAGATTGCGAACATCGGCAGTTCAAATTTATGGTACTATCGTTAATTGTAGTTCTTGTTTTTTGACTTAATATTTTTGAAAGTTCAAAAGTTTTGATTGAGTTGGTGAATAGCTTATGCCTCTTAGATTTAAGCCAGCAAAACTATCTTGGCTTGAATGAATCAAAATGACATAAATGCCGTCCCCAACAGGCCTACCAACCATACACGAGTATATTTCCCGGTTATATCCAGTTGTGAAGGAATTCCAGGATTCCTCTTGTAACTTGTTCCAATCTACTTGCTAGAAGTATCTGTTCCCTGGGCAGATAAAAGATAGTTTCCAATATCTTCCATGGGTTTTTTTTCCTCCCATGCTATTGGTGGGGTTTGTCCCACTCGTGCCTTAAAGACGATATTGAGTTTTATGTCCCAAGATACTTACACTAAGAATAATGCCCATTGGCAATTGCCGACACCATCTTTTTTTTATATCAACCCCTACATGTGAAGTTTTATAAAGGAATTCGCAAATACTTCTATAACACAGCAAAGAGTTTGTTTGGAAATTGAACCAGCGACTTCCTAGCTGGAATTTAAAAAAAAAGGTGAATTCATTCCAAACACTGTTCCGAGTGATCCAATTTCCCTTCACCCCCACCCCCTTTCACTTCTGTAAAAAAAAAGAGGAAATAGTTTGCTCCAAACCAAGTTCTGAAATGTGCATTCTCAAGTTATCTTTATGCATGCAAAAAAAAGTGGTGTGTCATCGTAATACAAGTCCTTTTGAAAAGTATACATCCAAAGATTATATCTTCAACTTTTCCTGGTAGAACTAAACTTTCAGAAGTATCTCCATTAAAACGTTTTTACGTTTAGGTAATTGTTCTACATAAATAGTTTGAATCCGAGTTAAAAACGTCCTAAACTGAACAAACAATCCGCTTGGTCGTTTTCCAGTCGTTTTCCGTTTTTCCAAGGCGCAGCAATTCTGCAACATAAATTACTATGACATTTTCAGGCATCAAACTCCAAGATAAGCCGTCCTTTTGTGTTTGGATGTTTTTTAGACCACCCTTGTCCTATGATCCGGTAGTAAACTCAATGCCAGATCCATCCCGGCTAATGAATCCAATGTTTACCGAATGTTACAAGTGTAAAGGTTATATCCGATGGACAATCTGACCGCCGTACCTATCCGTAATACGCAGGCGCCTGTAACAAAAGGTTTCCTTTAGTTTGTCCCAAGAGTTCCGAATACAGATTGTAATCCTGATTTAGCTAAATGTTAAAAGAGAGGCAGAAAGAGATCACTATTATCCGAGGATCCTGATCCAAAAATGACTTTACGATAAAGTTGTTTGAAAACCATGTTAATCAAACAACTTGCAGGACAGGTGTTTATAGAAGTGAATTCCTGAACGGTAAGTGATCAATGGCCGATAAGTTTTACAATATAGAAATGTAAGGCAGATTTATTCGGAAGACGATCCAAAAATCCAAACACAGAAAAGATGTTTTAAATCCATCACAAATGTTGTGATAATTTGTTCCTGGTGCTTCAAGTGACGATAACTAGGAGCGATGTTAACAGGTTTGTAATCAGAAGAGGTCTAAAAGAAAATAATATCGATAATAATCTAATATTTAAGGTCCAAGTTGTAATCCTGAAGAATTATTCCACTACCCAATTGTTTCCTGTTTCTGAAGTCCTTTTGCAAATTAGTTTAAAAGGGTGTAAGGGTGTTATTTCCTGATCCGTCACTCAAAAGAATTTCAGATAAGGAATCACTGTTGCCGATAAAATCATTCCTAACATTAGTGTAAATTGTTTAGTCAGCCGTTTACATGGTTTCCAAATTATAGATGATCCAAGTATAGTAGTAATTACCAAGCTCGTAATTTGCAATCCTAAATCCATAATGTGATCCTGAGGGATGTTTATATTGTAAAGTGTCCAGATGTCCAAGAAATCTCTGGTCTAAAAGAGTTCTCCGAAAAAAACACAATTGATCCAAAATAGCTCATCCATGATCCAGAATTCCAAGTATAAAATGTAATCCTGATGAATGCTTTCACTATCCTATGGTATTCCTGATTCCGTTCCTTAGGTCCTTCGAGAATAAATTCTTATAGATCCATGACCCGAGAAAAATTCCAATAATCCTGAAAGTTATTTTCATGTAATATTTGTTAATTATGGCATCGCCGTCCTAAGAATTGAGATCCAAAATTTCCGTCCAAATGTCAGGTCCATGATCCAGAGTTGTGAGTCCAAAACATGATCCTAAAGGCAAGATTAAGATCAAAACTGACCGGCTTCCAGGTGAGGTTGATCCTGCGAGGAATTGATTAAATCGTTCCCTCGTGATTCGGAAAAACCACGGTCCTAATGAGTTGAAACGTCAAACGTGCACGGTTTGTGTTTCTGCCCTGAATTCCTGATTTAAGATTTCATCCTGTTATTTTCGTCCTGGTCCCAAAAACAAAAGAAAGATAAAGTTGTTTTTTTTTCCACAAGGAACTCCACAGGAATCCGTTAGATCCAGTAAAATCCGCTTGTGTCCGAACGTCCCTCTCTAAAAAATCCTCTAGTCTTAAGGTATCCTCTCCAAACCAAGAAATAATATCCCTCCTCTTCAATATGAATCCACCGTTTTCTGTTCCAAGTAACATCCATTTATTCCAAATAATCCAAATGGTGTGACATCCATTACAATGGCTATCCAGTGTGTAAAAAAAGAAAAAGAAAAAAAATCTTATTAGTTTACACACAAAAAAAAATTTAGAATAAGTTTTTCACTACAAGTAATCTTATTGCTAGCAATACAAGTTTTGAGATTTTTTCCAAACAAATATTTTACCTATATAAAACTGTGTGTGAAGCAGCGAAAAGTCAGAGTCGAATGGACATTGCCACCTATTACTACATATTACTAAATAATATGAAGGATTTAAAAAGGGAAAAAAAATTGATGAAACCATATTGGTGCAAAATATTCAATAAATATTCTAATTAGTTGTAGCATTTCTAGTCAAATTTCTAGTTACCTGTGGACTAATAATTTACTAGCTTTAAATCAGTTAAAATCTATTTATCATTTTGAAACTAGTTTACTCAATGTTGCCAACATTCTGATCTGACAAAGATATATATGAAATATCATACAAATAAAATGTTTAGAAGAAGAACTATAAAATTCCTTGTGTGTAATGATTTATTCACATTTATAGAACTAATGACTTATTTTATGCAAGACATAATTTCCCTTTATAAAAACTACAAATGGTCAAAGTTAAAAATTACCCAAATATACAATAATATATAATAAGTTTTGTTTCAATTTCACAACTTTAATCGAGGTAACAAAAATTGTTATACTAAGATTAATTGCCGATTTATTTGATACAAATAAGAATCAAGGGTTTACACTTTGAAATACCTAAGCTTTTTTTTTCCAAACCTCCTTTTGACTTTGACTTTACATTCGAGAAAAGTTACTTTCACACACGTCTTCAAAATTACATGTTACACAAAATTGAACGTATTTAATAAACTTGAAACAAGAAGCAAACATGATTGCTATTAAAGTCAAAATAGCTCTACAAATAACACCAGACATTGGATATTTAATAATAAAAAAAGTACAATAGCTACAGTTCATATACAATAAAATATCTTAAGACTTCCTACAATTATTATGAATGTAACTCAGGTAGTGTTTTCTATACAATCATAGTGCTCTAAGCCTTAATTCTAATCAACCAATTAGTCGAGAAACGCTAGGTCAGTTGAAAAGTGTTAGTTGATTTATGATAAGCACAACTTATTTGATTTAAACTAATCTACAGTGATAGAAATAACTTGACAGCAAGACTTGACAGAATCGTCAACTTTCAGATTCCAAGTCCAATTGTTGAGACAGAACCAGTGCAATATTATAACCAAAATAGCGGTCAGTTTAAATTGCAAAAGCTCAATCACATTAATAAATTGTAACTATGAAAGGTGATAAAAGACTTCAGACACTTGTTTTTAATATATAAATCATGACAAAAAAAACAGTCTTTCTTGTAAACTTGTTGGCTGTATTTAATGAATTAAACTGGTTTTTATTGTGAAAAAATAAAGTCACACACTCATTGATAAAAAATAATAATTTATACACTCTATTTTAGACAATATGCCCCCAAATGATGTGTTTTTTTAAATTAAACTCAATAAACCTAAAGATCAACCACACTTTGACGTCAGACAAGGCCACCATTAATATGACTTTTGATACACATTAAATGTTACTCGGATAAGACGTCTACTAGTTTTGTTTTTTTATTTCACAAAAAAAGAATTGTCGCCAAATAGACTTACAAGCCAGTTTTCACAACCCTACAAGATAGCTCCCGTTACTGATATCTCGTTAATAAAACAGTGTGTTGCTCAATTAGAGGAAAATATCTTAGATTGGCTGCTTAAGGGGGTCAACTACCATCATTTTGAGATATGTTGAAGATGTTCAAAAATCCCTGCTTTAAATAATAACAATAATATTTAGCACAGCGTCTTACTACTCGTTCGGGTTATACGCTTTAAGTACCAACTACTCTAATGGATTAGGAATTGGGAAGGTTGAATTAGAGGAAGTGAACCCGCATTTCTGTGGAGGGAGAGTGGAAAACCATTTAGGAAAAACCACCCCCAGTTCACCCAACCGAGATTCGAACCTCGATCTCCCCGTCCTCTGCAGTCGAGCTCAACACGACAAGCGCGTTAGCCAACTACGTCACCGAGGCGGGTCTCCCCCTGCTTTAAAATATATATATTAAATGTCTCACACTAAAATGGAGGTGAAAGGCATCAATATGTACCTATGGAATGGAAAACCTTAAATTTTTTTCAGGCGTGAGAAAAAATTTCCCTTAAAGTAAAGCGCCCCCTTAATGTCAATGTAAATAACCGGATATAGCTAAACTCTAACAATAAAGCAAGTTTTGAATTCCCCTTCTTTTCCCCAAGTTCGATATTAATTTCTCTTAGGTTGGTATCCAGCCTGCAACACACTCGCCCTTTGTGGTTATAAATAATATGCTATTTTGTAGATATTATGAATTTAAAAAATTCTATACAGAATATTAATTTTTTCTTTTCTTTTTCCAAATGACTTGTTACCAAAAATGGGGCCTTTAAGGTCTAGACTTCCCATTCCCTGGAGACTCTCCCATTCCCTATCAAGGGCCTTTTTTTTTTCAAAAAGATTTGAACCAAGAGAGATAAGAAATGTTTGTTTACTAACGAAATCATAAGAGCTTGTAACGTAATCAACAAGATGTTCATGGGATGTGGAACGCCCGGGGTGAACCAGAGAATAATTTCAAAACACCTCAACCAAACATAGTGTAACATAGTTCTTACACGAGTCTTCTTATCAATATCCACACGATAATAATTAATCGATGTGCTAACGCTCAAAATTTGACTGAAAACTAATACGAAGATTTAAAAACCAGACTTTTTGTCGTGTTTGCAATACAATACTTGTAATAAAACGACAGTGAAAATTTAATGGAGATTAATTATTTTCTTGATTATCTCAACCCGTGAAATTTTCTTTTTTGAACTAAACTCTTTATTTCTGATTTGAATTGTAGGCAACAATTTAATATTTTAAATATTTTTTTGTGTACTAGTCAATTTTCCTTGATTTAGATTTGTGCGGCCAATTATTTGCGGACATTTTTAACCTCACTCATACTCTTAATTTTCATCTTACAAAAATGATAATGACACAAGGTGTCCAATAAAATAATGAATTGTAGATACATAAAACACAAAGTACAGACAATTTGGAGGGGGGGAGAACGATGGTGCATCACTTTAATGAATTCATTATATAATTTTATTTCGAGTTGAAAAATGCAGTCTGCAAAGTTAGTAAATGTGAACTGGTTTAAAAGAAGAACAATTGCTGATAAAATTTTTGTGTGTTGTGACATGAGAAGGGGTTGGTTCGTGATGGGTATCTCGAGAAATGTTAACTTAAAAAAAAAAGTATTTTTTATTGTTTATGGCATAATAGATACGACTAAAGCAGAAATCATATCATTTGTCAGAGGTGCAAATCCTCCAACATCCTCATTACATGACCATACCATCTCAGTCTTGCTTCCTCTACTATCTCATGTACCCCCTGTACCCAAACTATTCCCCAGATAACTTAATTCCTAATCCTGTTTCTCCCCATGACCTCCACTTTACTAGTTTATCATTCATTGTCCGTGTTTCTGCTGCATGTACAAACAATAAAGATACATAATTGACCAAATACGTAAAAAGACCACAGATTTCCTCACCTTGGTTTAGTTATAGTGAGTGTGTCTAAGTGAATTTAATAATCTATGATATTATAAATATTCTTGACAATAACGGTTACTGTAATTGTAAATCAGGACATTTAAAATAAATCTTTCTACAAAACCCATTATTTCCCTTCCAAGTTTCATTAATACTCAAAAGTGATATTTCTTACATAATAAAGGGTACATTAAAATTACATATTTCGGAGAAATAATGAAATTTAAATATGTCAAGATAAAAAAATATTTAAATAATTTATACCAAATTGTGGTTTAATGGTCGGTATACAAAACTTGGAAGAAATAATAAAGCGCGCCAGTGGTACGGAAATTTGGCGCCACAGAGAGTTAATGGGACAGACTAGACCAGATAAGAATTGCTTTAGTAGAAAAGCATATCAACATATAGACCCAATTATTAGACTTAAGTCACATATTTTTTTCAAGGAATGTCACGTTAGTTTTGAAATAAATAATATTGATCATTTTTAATATCTTATAATAACCCAAAGAGGTAGTTTGATTGGTAATTAAAGATTTTAAAATTCTTTAAAAAGTGACTCTAGCTATATAGTCATTGTGTCTCTTTTGTATGTTACTGGTTTATGGAACACTTTCGATGTTTCTGGCATTTGGATCCTAAGGGGTAATTAAATTGAAGTGGAAACTTTGAAATTACGGATACATAAAGTTTGATTGGTCCCTTTCTATAAGTGGAATATTTTGGAAGATTAATCAAAGGAAAATTTTCAGAGTAAAATTTACAATTTCATATCTCTGGACACAGTACCAAATTTTCAAATATTCATTACATTATTTGGTTATTTTGTAAAAAAAAATTATAAAATAATCAACGAAATTATAAAATCATTAAATTAATAAATATTTTAATACAAATTACATATGATTTTAATGTGTTGGCAGCAATGAATTAAACAGCCAAACGTAATCTCGAAAAACCGTTAAAATCAAAACATGTGACTGTCTCATGATTGGTTCCTGGGTCTTGCCGTGAGAGAGGGAAGGAGGTAAAGGGGGAGAGGTAAGTACCATGGCTCAGTTGAACGAGCGGGACCGGGACCGTGAGCGCGAGCGGCTGAAGCTACGGCGCACGGGCGAGTATGTGGGTGACCCCCTGCGTCGCGGGGAGAAGCTCCGACTCCTCGATCGGCCACCGCCGCTACTGCCCCCGCCTCCTCCTCCTCCGCCGCCTCCACCGCCCCCGTAGTCCTCTTTCACGCGCACGTACGACACCTCCCCCTGCGCACAAACTGGGGTTACTTGCGCCTGGGACTTACGAGGTTTATATTCTGTTTTAGTATAGAATCTTACTTCCCACTCAGGTTATACACATATGTACTTATTAGGCTAATATGTCATATGTGAGGAAGGTTGGATTTAGAATAAGTGTTCCCACCTTTGCGTCAAACAAGAGTAGGGAAAGAATCAAAGAGATAGAAAGAATGGAAACGAGAAAGAGCAGCAAAAAACAAAAGATGGGAGGGAAAAAAAAGAATAAAAGAATGAGAGATGAAAAAAGAAAGGAAAAGAATTGGAGAGGAAAAGAATGATAAGATGGAAAAATAACAAGAAGTGAATGAGAGGGAAAAAGATGAGAGAGAAGAAATTAACAAAATAACATGAAGGAAAAAATAATGAAAGCAGAAAAAAATTGTGAAAGAGGAAAACAACATGGCTCACCTCGTGGGAGCGGAATCTCGAGTCGTCCAGCTTTTTGACAGCGTACTTCATATCTTCATAGCGAAGGAACTCGACGACACCGGTCCCGTCCTTGAACACGTCGGCGAAACAGACGTCACCCGCCTCCCTCATGTGATCTTTGAGATCCTGCCAACTGCCCGAGGGTGGCAGCCCTGGACATGATAATACACAAGAAGTGACCTCGCTCCGTCGACATTCTCAGCTCGGGGTACATTTGACGTGTTCGGTCTGTTTTCTAAACACGACTTGCAAACTGGCTTAGGGTGCAAAAAAAACTTCTAATATAAAATTTGATTACTTTATCAGAATTTTCTAGAAAAACATTTTTAAATTTTTCCTGACCTACCCTTTTTCCCAGTTTCCCTTGACGAGTGACACTTTTTAAAAATAATAGCAGCTACAAAAATCAACTTTTTATAATAATAATAATATTTAGCACCGCGTCTTACTACCCGTTCGTGTTACACGCTTTAAGTACTAATTACTCTAATGGATTGAGAATTGCGAAGGTTGAATTAGAGGAAGTGAACTCGCATTTGCGTGGAGGGAGAGTGGAAAACCATTTAGGAAAAATCACCCCCAGTTCACCCGACCGAGATTCGAACCTTGATCTACCCCATCTTCAGCAGTCGAGCTCAACACGACAAGCGCATTAGTCAACTACGTCACCGAGGCGGGTCCACTAAGGAGTGGAGAAAGTTTACCTAGAGGGGAAAACGAGAAAATATATAGAGAGAGTCCCGTGTACAAAAGGTGAGATCTTTTTCCTTTCTTCTGGCTTCTGTAGCAGATAACAGCAAGTGTGTGAGAGAATAATAATAATATTTAGCACCGCATTTTACTACCCATTCGGTTTATACGCTTAAGTACTGATTACGCTAATGGGTTAAGAATTGGAAAGGTTGAATATAGAGGGAGTGAACCCACATTTGTGTGGAGGGAGAGTGGAAACCCATTTAGGAAAAACAGCCCTCACTTCACCCAGGTAGGATTCGAACCTTGATCTCCCCGTCCTCGGCAGTCTAGTCCAACACCAGAGTAGCATGTTAGACCAAGCAACCACCAAAGCTTTTTTTTTAAGTTATATTTTTAAAATCTTCCTACCCACCCATATAGTAACATATATGTACTAATTACAGTAATGTGTTAGTCTGGTTTAGTTTAGTGGATGTGTACACTAATTTGCGTGAAAGAGAGGGGAAAACTATTTAGAAAAAACAACCATTCAGTACACCCGACCAGGATCTAGACCCCGATTTCTCTATCATCAATAACCTAGTCTATTGTGACACCTTCAACCTTGTGGTTAGGTATTGTTGCCCAACTCTGACCCCACAAGGGGTATTTTGGTCCTAGACTTGTAAAGAAGATGCACCCTTGCGGGGTATAGTAACTAGTTTAATTGTACGAGCGGTGCGGTACCTGTGACGAGGACCCTATACTGGGAGCGTCTGGCGGGGGGACCTCTTCCCCTCCCCCCACGATCCCCACCCGAAGTCCCGCGGTTGTTCCCGCGAAAACCTCCCGGTCCGCCCCCACGGGGGAACTCTACGCGTAGGCGGTACCCGTCATAGTCGTAGCCATCACGGGCGTGGACCGCGTCCTCTGCGTCCCTGGAAGGTAGACAGAAGGGTTTGGGTTTCAAGTGATGTGTCCTCCATATATGTATGGGCTTTTTATAGTCATAAACTGAAAGATGACACCACCTGGACCCTTGGCTTTTTGGGATAACATTTTATCACTGGGCTATCTATGAGTCGTTCCATGCTCAGGGTCATTCTTCACTCATGTTCTATCACTGAGCTATCTATGAGTCGTTCCGTGCTCAGGGTCATTCTTCACTCATGTTCTACCACTGAGCTATCTATGAGTCATTCCGTGCTCAAGGTCATTCTTCACTCATGTTCTACCACTGAGCTATCTATGAGTCGTTCCGTGCTCAAGGTCATTCTTCACTCATGTTCTACCACTGAGCTATCTATGAGTCGTTTCATGCTCAAGGTCATTCTTCACTCATGTTCTACCACTGAGCTATCTATGAGTCGTCCCGTGCTCAGGGTCATTCTTCACTCATATTTTAACGCAGAGCCTTAATTGAACGTGTGGATTATGAGTGAAAAATTATCCTAATAACAGGATGAATCCTGGATAGCTCAGTGGTAAAGCATTGGCCCGCTAAACCAAGAATCCCGGGTTCGGTACCTGTGTCATAGTTTTCAATTCACAAATATACTTTACACAAAGCTATAGCCATGACCTAAATATCAAATATCTGACAAACGTCGCTGGTTATGTACAATTAATTGTACACACGTGTTTGCTTTCTTCCATATGTATACGTTGTTAGATTAGTTTAAAAACCATTACATACCGGTAGTAGGAATAGTATGCAAAGAGAGCAGAATCCTTTTATTGTTTCTATATCATATTAAAAAACTGTAATATCTCGATGTAGACAAAAACAAAAGCAAATTTCCAATAATAGGCAATTCAGATATAATATATATATATATATATTGTAAAATGTTGTACCTAAGTTAGATAGTTGGAAAAATTAAAAATTAGTATTTTAGTGAAATATATTTCATGAAAAATATGTTGTTGATGCCTGAGAGGTCAGGGTTCCTTCAATTGGGATAGTTTATAAAAATAAAACTGTATAAACTATTACGTATTTTATTAAAATACTTTTGGTACCGTGGTGTGGAATTATTATTAATTTTTTTTCTTATGATTAATTAATGTCCTTCTATGAACTAGCTAGATGAGATTTCTTAAATAATTTTTTTGAAGTTACGCCTATAGGCCTATATATAATTTATTTTACAAATTAATTTTGCAATCAATGAAAATTTGCTTTTGTTGTTATAGCTAAATAAGGTCAAAAAAAATAATTTTAGAGAATCCCACCCTTTTTAACTTTAATATGATAGTGAAAAAGTGTCAAGAATTCAGTCCTCTTTGTGTACTGTCCCCATCATTCTGTCTGAAGCCCTGTCTACAGATGTATCCATAGTAGGCATAGACTCAGTGGTCCGTAGGAGATCAACTCTACACTAACATATTGCTCTGTCTAAAGCAATGTCTCTCAAAGTGTGCTCCTTGGAGCCCTGGGACTACCAAGACTTCAGGGGTTCCTCGAAACTTTAAAATCTTTTAAAAATAAAAATACACTTCAACCAAAACAAAATATGACAATACCAGTAATTTATATTGAATATCAGGAAAGACGTGCGTGCGATTCCAGCCGTCTTCTAACAATCTCGATACTAAAAGAGATTTGCCAAAATGTCAAACAATGTCGCTATTCTCAACAACAAATTGTTTTGGCAAAAAATACAACACAGTAGGCCTATGCATTATATTTAAACTTTAATCAATAAATGTATGTTATAATTTTTTTTAAATCTCAACATTTTAAATTCTAGTGCGATAAACATAAATATATAGAACACACTCAAATTATTTTGGGGATTCTGCAATTTTTTTAGGGGTGTAAAGGGTCCCAGAGTCTAAAAGTTTGAAACCTGCTGGTCTATGGAGTCCTGAACCTTTAGTCCTTAGTACCTATTACCACTCCGAGTTAGATAAATCGTATATTTCTAAGGACTAACTTAGATGATATGGGTGAACAAGGACTAGCCTACCAATCATTGAAAAGTAAATACCTACGGTGTGTTCATACATCAAAATGGAAATGCAAATGGAGGTGAAAGATCCGTTTCTATGAAACAAATTATGAAATGATAGTTTTATACACAGAGCTATTTCAGAAATATTTTTATAAATAGTTAACCCCAGAAAACATGTTGTCTAGGAAAGTTTTTTGATTAATAACAAGTTCTCACAAAGAGTAGTGTCGTTATGGTTGGTTAAACTTTAATATTAATATGCTTAATAAACTCTTAATTGATAGATCACGTATGCTTGCGCTTTCCTCTAGAAAATTTTCTTTTAAATAATTTAAATGGATATAGTTTCAGGCTTTCTCATAGTTTGGTATGTTCACGGGTATTAAGGATACAAACTGTGTAGACACGATTTCCATTTGTAAGGACAATTACTACTTATTGTAAGCAATGCCAGATAGCTCTCGACCACAAATTAGGCTAAATACAGAATGTATATCATATATATTTTCTGTGTAAGCAAATAATTGCTAAATGTTTCTTACCTTGAATCCTCGAACTCTACGAAAGCGAAGGGTGGGCCCCGTCTGTTTTTCAAATCAACAAACGTGACTTTGCCAAACTTGTAAAACAAATCTTGAATATCTTTGGTTCGAATATCAGGTGGCAAATTTCCGACATAAATTCTACATTCATTGCGTCCGTGAGAAGACATATAGATTTATTTTGATGGTTCGACAAATGTAAAATTTCGCCCGTAACAACTATTTCAATATAAAATACTATAAAATGTACCTTTCAAATTTTAAATTATAGTTACAAACTGGCAATCTCATAGATCAAAGATAAACATAGAGCAGAGATAATACTATATTACAAGGTAAAGTATGGTAAAAACTGCTATGTAAAAAGAATCGAAGGTAGCGCCAGAAGAAGAAAGATTTCTGATCTAGTTATTTATTCAGGTGTTTATAAAAAGAACCCAGATTCGATCGTATCTATATAAAAATCATAATGTAGGCGTGGTTCATTCACTAACTAGTTACATACATTTAGGAAAGTGAGGTCTATTACAGAGTATAAATTATTTGTCCTCACCCCACCAATTAAACAATAAACATTAAAGAATACAGCAAAAAAACTTTACAAAAAAGAAAATACAATATATATATAAACACATACATACGGTATACATACATATTCTTCTCCAATTATAATGTCAGTTTCTACAAAATTACAGATAACGTTTCATCCACATATCAACTGGTCAAAATTATTTTCCAGAATGTATCTTTTAACTTCCTTTTTAAAAATATTAAGTTGTTTCATCTTTATTTCTTGTGATATTATATTTTTTTAAAATCATTTCCTTAATATTTATTGAGTATAATTCAAAAGTAGTGGTGTTTATTCTGTTCTGGAAATAACTACTCCAACTTCTTGTAGAGTAACTCCCCTTTTTGAGTTCCCCAATTTTTAGGTTATTGATAGGCTATTTTCAAGTCTATATGTCATTACAACCGTAGCAAAAAAAAATCGCTTCGGTTAATTTCAAAATACCCAACCTTTTAAGCTTAATGTCACTGTCCTCACCAATGGGAAGCCGAAAAAAATTTTAGTGTTGTTTTTTGTAGTCTTATTTATTAGTGATATTAAATTACTTTTAAAAGTATTACCTCAGATTACATTTAACTAGGACAAATGGGAGTTAACCATAGCAAAATAGATGGACTTTAACACGTTTGGAGTGAATTTATAGGAGAGTTTTTTTAGCACCCCAACTGGACCTCCCTCCCCCCTTTTTTTTTGCATGGTTTATATGTGAGCTCCAGGATAGTGAGTGGTCAATTATCAGACCAAGATATTTTGCTTTCCTTACTTGTTTCAGAAATTTCAGAACGTCATTCCCAAATCTTATCTGGTAGTTATATTCTTTCTATCTTTGTTTCACGGCCTAGTAAAAATAACGTAGTTAGACTTTTCAAGATTTAGCGACAGTTTATTGACTCTTAACCAATGGTATAACAATTTCAGGTCCGTTTGAATATTCTCTGCTATAGTTTTAAAATGTTGTCCAATGTAAAATAAACTTGTGTCATTTGCATATAGTTGTAAGTGGCCTTGAAAATTTTCAAGAATATAATACTTTATCTTTAGATGAGAAAGTCTTATGCTCTAGATCTTGGCCATTCAACCTTAACGTAGATCTGCTTCCTTGCGTATCGAGGAATTCATTTCTGAGGTGGGGATACCGTTAAGGCGAGTTCCACCACACCCAGATGATAGGATGATATGTAAGAACGATGATGGTGGAAAGCAGAGGTGACCTACAATTTAACGTGGTTTACCAACCACTGTGGGGGGCCAGGCCTTTCACACATTCACAAATCGTAAAAGCACAGACTTTGCTAGAGGTGAAGCAAGGGTTTGGCAATCAGATAAATTCATGCCAGGGCTGGGATTTAAACCCTGCACCACTAACACAGATGCCCGACACCTTACTCCTAGATTGCCAGATCCCCTTAGATGAGAAAGTAAAAAATAGAAATTTCATAGTAATAAAAATTATCAAATCCTATTCTCATTGTTACAAGCGGAGCTATAAATTATCCAGTTCGAATAATAGTGTAATCATTTCACCACCTGTACCTATCCATAATTGGGATATTACTACTAGAAGTACCTAATGGATCAAGTAACAACATTTTTTAGCGAATTAATAAATTATTATTAAAAAATAAACTTATGTATAAAGATTGGGAATTTAAATTTAAAATATTGAAGCTCCTTAAAGATACATTGGATTGGAACAGTGGTGCACCGAGGATTATGATATGGGAGGAATGGGGACAAGTGCTATTTGAAACTGAACTTGAGCGAGGAATTACATATAAAAATGCAAACGTTATAAAAATCTATTTGTGAATAAACTATAGATTCAACTTATTTAAAAGACGAGAATTTGTGGCAACACCCGCCTTTTGATAACAAAAGAACAAACGAGCAGTGACAGTAACATATTACCAACACAATCATGATTTCATCCTTTTACAATTTAATAAATCTCAGGACCTACGCCTTTCTACACAACGATCGTTCATAAGGAGACCAAGAATTATCTTGAAAGATCCAGGAGTCAAAGCAGAAAACTACTTTATTATTGGTAACATGTGTGGAAGGTTTGAGAAGCGCGGACTGCAGTGATTCGTTGGTGGCTGCTCCGAATTAGAGAATTTTGATTTTTGTCAAAAGTTCCAGGTTTTTTTAAATTAAAAGGATGTCGTGAAAAGTCAATTCCATTTAAGCCTATTTAAAATAAATTATTTCAAAGACAATGCTTTAATAAAGATTTTACTCTCGTCGTTTCTTGATGCTTGAGCCCCTTAGTTTAACCGTGTGCGCACAACTTGATTGGATCAACTATTATTAGTAATCCCATTCGTTTAAATAAAATATAATTGTAGAACCAACGCACTTTTTAATTGCAATTTATTTTATTTAGCAGAAACAAATGTTGTATCCTGCCGGGAAAAATAAAATCTTATTCAGGTTCTTTTACTTATCACTTTAGTGTTGGCAGCTCTGGTTTAAAGCGCGGGTTAAAATGTAATTGTCTTCAAAAAACACTGTAGAATTCAGTATCATTTGATAAAGATACAACATAATAAAAATTATTTATCTTGACAATTTTTTCCTTCTTCATACAAGTTAGTATTCATGATTCTCGTAGATACTGGACATATTTGTCAGTATTTCATAGAACTCTGCAACCTGTGACATAAATATCCGCCGAAATAAATCTATTGAGAATGATCCTAACACTTTTTAACATTTAATTTCTTCAGAGATGTAGTCAGGTTAGGTTGCGTTTGTTAGTACTTCGTAACATAGACTCTAAACGATTATTTTATACACTAAAAAAAAGTTGTATTTAATAATTATTTTAAAGTAATCATTTATGAATTACAAGTTAACCTAAAACCTTCCATATCTGGGAAAATTAATTATAAGTAGAAATTTGAAAAGATAGGCCTACATTTATTTGGAGTAAGTTATAGTTTATTTTACTCCAAGTTGTCACGATGTACATTGTGAAAATAAGTGGTAACCAACACGGCATAATTACAGCAAATCTCGTTAAATCGGCTCTCAAATTAGTTTATAATCCAAGCTAAACAACATTTTAACGGTTTCCCCTTTTCTGTACCAAATGTAATAATGTTTTCAGGTAACTTTCTAATTTCATGAAAACATTTGTTATAAAAATATATTATTTGTGTCCTTAACATGATATAGTTTATTTTTATTTTGTTCTTTATTAGGGCAGGGAACATAAAGG
>CABFOW010001861.1:22801-41445 GCA_902141385.1 Timema californicum
GGGGGGGGGGGGGGGGGGGGGAAATATAAAGGAAATGTACACTCATTTATGTTGGGAGGAGGAGTGTAAAACAATTTAAGGAACCCACCTTCGGATACTAAAGATTTGAATCTCTGTCACGCTTAAACCAGACTAAATGATCTTGAACTCTAGTCCACTTAACCATAGATGATGGTCACTCGTATGGTGCTCTATTTTGACAGTTGTTTGGTAAAGTTGAATTATTTACATGCATTTCTACAGCTATATACAAGGCATTCATACAGTCAAGCAAATTCTGCACTGGTTAAATATATAAATAATATTTACATCCACAAATGTTCGTTGTATTTAACATCTCTTGCAGAACTGCAATGGAAACACTTCTGTCAGTTTAAGAGTCAAACAATACAACAAACAATGACGATAAGAGGTGACCTGGTGGTCTAGGGGTAAGGTGTCAGACTTCTGTGCTGGGGGTCCGGGGTTCAATCCTCGGTCCCGGCACAGATTTATCTGATTGCCAAACCCTTCCTTCACCTCTGACAAGACATCTTGTGAATGTGGGGAATGCCAGGCCTCCACCGTGGTTCGGATTCCACGTTAAACTGTAGGTCCTCCATTTCATCTCACAATCACCCTACCATTACACATTAGCGTAAGTGCGTATAAACCGAACGGGTAGTAAGACGCGGTGCTAATAATAATAATAATAATAATAATAATAACAACAGTGATTGATAAGAGTCCCACATTTAAAACATACTACATCAGAGCGGGTCTGCAATAAAAAGGTTCTTGTTACCGAGTGTTGTTAGGCAATTCACAGCAGTGAACTATTCTCATTCTCGTGTTGGCAAGCCCCGGTACACTCAATGTTTCTGTTTTACTGACTCACATGCTCAGACAAGCCCGATCTCACTTATTGCTCAACATCACCTTCTGTGTGGTCGAAGCCTAAGAACTTTCTTTTTACCCATGCTTTAACCCGTTTGGGTTATACACATGTATTATAATTACTCCAATGGGTTAGGGATGAGGAAGGAAGCATTCTAGAGGTAATATACCGACATTTGCGTGGAAGGAGAGTGGGAAACCACTTAGGAAAAACTCGCCTTCGAAAGACCCAACTATGGGATTTGAACCTCGATCATCCCGTCATCAGACCAGTCTAACATGAGAGGTGACGCCTTAAACCATTCAGCCACTGAAGTGGGTCCAAAGACTTGTTATGTGACTCTCCCCCCCCCNTTATTTAGCCCCCCCCCCCCCCCCTCCAGATCCCCGACGACGTTTGAAACTACGATGTGTACCAGCACTTCTTAATTAAAACTAGGATTAAGTTATTGGCACCTACACAGTAAAAATAATAATTATTGGAGCTACGAGGTGATAACCTGACCCCCTTAACCCTCTCCACCCCTCAAGAAAACTTAGGAAGCAGTTCATGGCTTCCCCCAGCAGTTTTTTTGAACATTTATCATATTGGGACCCGCTTCAGTGGTCGAATGGTCTAAGGCATCACTCTCACGAAAGACTGGACTGCCGATGACAGGGATATCAAGGTTCAAATCCCGGCCAGGTGTAGGCCTACTGACAGTTGTTTTTCCTAAATTGTTTTCCCCCTATCTTGCAGGAAAATGCAGGTACATTTCCTCTAAATTCAACCTTAATGCCCAAATCATTGGTGTAATTACTAGATAGGCGGTAAGACGTGGTGGTAAAACTGATAGAAAATCTAAATACTAACTAAAGTCTACATTTTGGTTAAAACACATTCATTATAACATTAACACATTCGGTCAAGTGGTAAAGTACTAGTATGGGGTCTGGTTGTTGAGTTTTTTCCCTACATTTATGTCGGTGCTTACCCACCAATAAGCAGAGTTAAAGCTTTAAAACCAGTTTTGATCTACAATTTTTAAAAAACTTATTTTTGTTCGTTTAGTTCTTGAATATCCATAAATTATTATTATTATTATTATTAGCACCACGTCTTACTACCCGTTCGGGTTATACGAACATACGCTAATGTGTAATGGTAGGGTGATTGTGAGACGAAATGGAGGACCTACAGTTTAACGTGGAATCCGAACCACGGTGGAGGCCTGGCATTCCCCACATTCACAAGATGTCTTGTCAGAGGTGAAGGAAGGGTTTGGTAATCAGATAAATCTGTGCCAGGGCCAAGGATTGAACCCCGGCCGCCAGCACAGAAGTCTGACACCTTACCTCTAGACCGCCAGGTCACCAATATCCATAAAGATTTGAATGTGTGAGTATAAAGGGTCCCGTATCTTCCTATAAGTGTGCTTATGTCGCCATGTCCTAGTGTCGGAACACACAGAGGGCTCTCGGAGCCCAGGAAATGATAACGAAGATCCCAGGGATAGAGAGATACAACAGTTGACAGCAAAGATCAAAAGGTTGCGAGAGGTGTACAGACGTAACCACGAGGAGATCCACTTTATTCCCGCCATGAGTTTTGGGGAGCTGGATCACGAGAATCCGAGTCGACCATCCGCGAGGCACAGGTTCAAGGCGGAACCTCAGGAAAATGGCGTACTGAGGAACAGGATTAAATTTTATGAATTTTGTGGTGAGTTTTTATATATATATATATAAAATTTATTTTTACATCTCAGACAACAAGAAACAAACTAATCACAGATGATACGGCAAGTGGAAGTGTTTAACAGACAATGAACAAGGGATGGGACCCGCCTCGGTGGCGTAGTTGGCTAACTCGCTTGTCTTGTTGAGCTCGACTGCTGAGGACGGGGAGATCGAGGTTCGAATCTCGGTCGGGTGAACTGGGGGGGTTTTTTCCTAAATGGTTTTCCACTCTCCCTCCACGCAAATGCGGGTTCACTTCCTCTAATTCAACCTTCCCAATTCCTAATCCATTAGCGTAATTAGTACTTAAAGCGTATAACCCGAACGGGTAGTAAGACGCGGTGCTAAATATTATTATAACAAGGGATGGGGCTCTCAAATCCTCAATCCCTTGAGCCCCCAAGGAAATTTTGAGATTCACGTATGCAAGAAAATATATTCAAGTTAAAAAAATGTATATAATATATTATTTATTTTATATTTTAATTTGCTTTAGAGCTCTAATACTGCTTGCTTATCTGAGTTAGATTCCTGCGTTCAGGCGTCATTTTTTAATTTTAAAGAATATTATATTTATAGATGTGGCTATAACCTTAACTACAGTAGCCCCATGGCATCTTTAGTGCTGAATGACAGCTGACGCCTTTGAAAAGTTACCGGACCAAATTATGTATCCCTACGCCAACCATATAATCTGAAAAAACATGTGTTTAGCAGCTGTCACTTCTGACAGTCAAAATTTAGGTATATACCTAAATTCTTACTGTCAGAATCAGCTGTGAACTGTCTGTCAGCACCAAAGAAGCCATGGTTCTACTGTATCAAATATAATAGCTTGACTATTTGATCCATCATGAAATAATTAAATATTATAATGAATGCATTTTAGCAAAATAAAAAAATGGTGGGAATGTAGAAAAAAACAAGTTAAGGCCCAGTATTTTTTTTAAAATAGATAAAACATGTTTCTGGCCAAAATAAATAAAGTATTGCTCCAGTAGAAACATAGGAGTATAATTTTCTTCACATAAATTCCAGAACTCCCTCGACAGATATTCAACAACTGTTGATATCACCATGTGAAGCAAATTAAACTATATGCTTATACAGGGTGGCTAGTGACCTGGAAAACAAGGAATAGTCAAGGAGTTATAAAATATACTTGGCTGGACACCCTGTTCTACTGCAGAAATATTTTATTTATTTTGGCAAAAAAAAAGAAAAGTTATGCTATAAAAACTGAAAAACACTATCCCCAACTCGCGCTCCTTAAAACTCCACCTTAACATTTAGATTATTTATGGTTTCTATTATTCTGTTACCTGCCTCGGTGGCGTAGTTGGCTAACGCGCTTGTCGTGTTAAGTTCAACTCCTGAGGACGGGGAGATCGAGGTTTGAATCTCAGTCGGGTGAACTGGGGGTGGTTTTTCCTAAATGGTTTTCCACTCTCCATCCACGCAAATGCGGGTTCACTTCCTCTAATTCAACCATCCCAAGTCCTAATCCATTAGAGTAATTAGTACGGGTAGTAAGACGCATTGCTAAATATTAATATTATTATTATTCTGTTATACCCCTATTTCTTCATATGTTCATTTTTTATTTATTTATAAAATGGTGGATTTGGTTCCTTCTGTTATTCGGACACAGGAATGTCTGTGAAACAACTGCGGAGACTTGAATTGATTGTCGAGTTCAACTCTTCTCACCACGGAAAGTATCTTCCCGAGTCTTACTGTATGGCCTTGAAAACAAATGATCAAGGTAGGCCTATACCTCCAAGGCCAAGAAACTAACAACTGAATTATTATCTAAGATCAAACTATTTTAACGAGTTAAATACTCAGTTTAAAAAAAATGGCCTATTTAATAATTTATGAGTGACCTGGCGGTCTAGGGGTAAGGTGTCAGACTTTTGTACTGTTTGCCGGGGTTCAATCCTCGGTCCCGGCACAGATTTATCTGATTACCAAACCCTTCCTTCACCTCTGACAAGACATCTTGTGAATGTGAGGAATGCCAGGCCTCCACCGTGGTTCGGATTCCACGTTAAACTGTAGGTCCTTCATTTCATCTCACAATCACCCTACCATTACACATTAGCGTAAGTTCGTATAACCCGAACGGGTAGTAAGACGCGGTGCTGCTGCTGATGATGATAAATAAATAAATTATGCCTCTGCAAAAGATTTGTTTCCCCCCAGTTATAAGGTTAAACTATAAACAAACCCTCTTTGGTGATTGAATGGTGCGTTGCGTTACTCTTGCAATAGATGTTGATGACATTAGATCAGAGTTTGAATCCCAGCCAGGTCTACTAAGGGTGTTGTTTCCTAAATGGTTTCCCACCCTCCTTCCATGCAAATGCTGGTAGATTACCTTTAAAATGCTTCCTTCCTCAGCCCTACCCCATTAGAGTAATATACTGTATCTCTTTAAGGAAAACCTCTTTTCGCTATTTTGTATATGTATTTGGAAGAAGGTACAGGAAAAGGTAGATGTAAAACATATAATGGCTGTCACAGTGAACAGAACAACACATTTCACACTGTTTGTTATTACTTTTACATGTTCCTATCTAAGTGTCCAATCATTTTATACCAATTTCCTTTTCCTCCCCTCTTTTTGTTTTGTTTCTTCTTTTAGGAAGTTGCGTTGCGCATTTCACACTCCTACATGATGAGTTCCGATAGAATGAAACCTAGGTCGGGGGGATTGTGTGGTAACAATAAATTTTCCTCAAGAGTCAGCCATTTCGTCATTTTCTACTCGCAGCGGTGTAAAGAGTGAACCGTGTTCTTCTTTTCATTGTAAAGGCCATATTGTGTCTTTCCCTCGTGTGTTTTATACACCTTCCCATTAGAGTAATTATCATATACGCGTACAACCTGAATACGTAGTAAGATTCGGTGCTAAAAAAAAATACAACTTCAATAAAAAGAAAAAAAATAGCTCCACTTTGTATGTTGATTGATGTTAAACTCCACAGGGTGTTTTGAATCAGGGCATATCTGTTCTAGACCATGCCACCATTGATGCGTGTGCACTAATACCAGCTCACCACTAACTATATTTATTGTTAATTGCTGCAAACACCATTGTTTCCATTTTCCAAGGTATTTTTAGTGTAAAAAGGGCGTATCTCCCTCCATCAATCAACTTGAAGGATGCACTAAAACACATTTCCCCTAACAACGGAGACAATCTAAAGGAATTTCTGAGATACATTCAACGATGTGTCAGTGCCTATCTCTTCAGAACAGCCGACTTGGCAAACCTAAAGGTAACGAACATTAGACAGTTTGTACAAGTGGTTCCAAACTCATTAAAAAGTACAGTCCATGATGCAAACAAACTCTAGTTGGTTTTAGGCTTTTGTAAAAACTAGTTTACAAAATAAAGTTACTAGCTAAGCATATTACAAACGTTCATGTTACACTAACCACTGGGTACCTACCTATTTCGTTTCAGAAAGTGATCGCCGACAAAGCTAATCATATTACAAACGTTCATGTTACAGTAACCACTGGGTACCTACCTATTTCGTTTCAGAAAGTGATCGCCGACAGCAGCCTAAAAAGCGTTCAGGTCGACGGGTCGTTGAACTCTCTCTGCTTGTTTATGGAGTTTCCGCTGATAAACATAACCAACAAAGCTACTGTCACAATCTCGACGGTGCTGGAATACAAACCAGACTCCTTTCTGCCAACAGGCTTCACCATCGATTCTGGTGGGTCAAAAACAATTAAACCCGCTTCGGTGGTCGAATGGTATGAGGCGTCACTCTGGCATTTGAAAGTTTTTTCCCCCAAAATGGTTCCCCCCCCCCCCTCTATCCACACAAATGTGGGTACACTTCCTCTAAATATATTCTTACAAATCCCTTAAACCATTAGTGTAATTAGTACATGAATGTATAACCTGAACAGGTAGTAAGACACGGTGCTAAAAAAAATTACTAGTGATTAAATTACATATATTATGTATGCAGAAATAAATTCAAAAGTTCGCATAAAATAATAATATAGTCGGCTTTGTTGTTTTCTCTGAATGTTTCTCTCCATCCAGATAATTTAAAAATCTAAAAATTATTTTATCGCACCCCCTAGTTCTCTTATTATTAGAAATGAGCACTTTAAATCCCCCCAAGAATATTTTGAATATAAAGTAAGATCGTCAGTCAAAATAAATTAAGGTTCCGTTCTTATAGCTCAGATGTGGGACAAATTTTCATAGCTCTACTTGAGGTAACTGCCATCCTTAACTCGTTCCCTGGCGGGGGCGTTATACGACGTCGTAATCTGGCCAAACGTTCCCTAGCCCAGGCGCAAATCTATGTTTAATTGCAATAATCTTATTTTAATGCCATCTATTAATGCAATACCGTGCTTTTAGCCAGTTTGAATACTTCATATTAATGCTAATAGATGGACTGCGAGGTAAATGCTATATTATGACCATGAATCAAGCAATAAGTGAATATTTAAAAATATTTTTCAGATAATAATATAAAAATGGCTGCTGCTCCTGTACTAAACACGTGCCAGGGAACAGGTTAATGTGGACAATTTTTTCCTTGTCTTTTCGATACCTTAGTTCTGAAAGGATCTGGTTTATGAGATCCTTAGTCAAGGGTATATTCAATGTGAATAAACTCTTGACGGTAGGCGGGACCCTTAAGGCACACCCCTTTTTATACGCTTTCATATAGACTGTGCTTGTTACTTCAGGAAAGTTGATGTGTTATATTCTGGAAATGAGAAAGAAAAGCTCAAGCTCTTTGTTTTTGTTCCATGATTTCTCTGTAACACCTTAGCTTTAAGAGCATGAGGACATTCTCTGTAAACTCTGCTCTTTTAAATTAACCAACCAAATAGCCGAAACTATTGTTAATGCATTTTAGTGAGGATAACACCTCTTAGATATCATATTCTGAAAATTGAAAAATGACACGGGAATCGAACCCGGGACCTTCAACTTAGTACGCCAATGCTCTTACCACTGAGCTATCCAGGATTCGTCTCGTGCCCATGGTCATTCTTCCCTCATAGAGACTAAGCCAAAGGTNCCTTCGGCTTAGTACGCCAATGCTCTTACCATTGAGCTATCCAGGATTCGTCCCGTGCCCATGGTCATTCTTCACTCATAGTGACTAAGCCGAAGGTCCCGGGTTTGATTCCCGTATCTAGGTGTCATTTTTCAATTTTCAGAATATATCTTTTAAATTAGCTAAGCTTTTTAAATATTTTAATTCTGCTTTCTGATTTAATTTAATGTTCCTTCTATATGTAGCCTTCCTCTTCCCTAATTTAATGACCATTTAGTCAAGAAGAGGCTATACCTATTAGATTGAAAACAAACGCCACTCACTTTTCACCAACCCTTCATTTTTTACTCATCAAATTTTAATTATATTCATCCCTCATGGTAATTTTATTTTTTTCATGCAGATATAAACAATAAGGCCAAGAAGGAGGCCGAGTCGTTATTGGTAGACTTCATAAATCTGCCCTTGAGTGAAGCTTACACCTCTCTGGTGATAAAAAACATCCTCTCGAGCGACGAATCTTGTGACAACGGCGTCATGGGCGACGAAGACATCATCGGGCAAGCGAGGGAGGTTGCAATGAGTGAAATGGGGTCGGCAAGCGGCTCGTCAGACGAGAGTGACCAGAATACTTTGATAAACAAACAAGGCAATAAAAATAATAAGAGGTTAAATAAATCAGTTGGAAATAAACAACAAACACTTAGATTTACTTCCAAGAGAAAAAAATCTGTGGAAATTGATCAGGAGGAAGAATATAAAAGTGAAGATAGTGAAAAAGAGGTGAATAGATTGGTAAATAAGAAACATAAAACTGATCAAAATACTTCTGAAGATGATACAATTGAAGATATCACAGAGAAGTGTGTCTAATAAAACTGCAAAGAAAAATAGAACAGATCAGAAGAAGTCCGCGAGAATACAGTCTGAAGAGTTTGACTTGGGTGAAGAAGATGAAAGTGAAGACAGCCAGAGTAGGGAGTCTAATAAATCATCAGAGAAGAAAGATGAAAGTGAAGATGACCAGAGCGGGGAGTCTAATAAATCATCAGAGAAGAAAGATGAAAGTGAAGACAGCCAGAGCGGGGAGTCTAATAAATCAGCAGAGAAGAAAGCGATAGTGTCAGGAAAGGACCAAAGCAAAATGCTGAAAGGTAAGGAGCGCGAGTCCGTCGGACTCCGAGGAAAAGAAAGTAAGAATGTGTCTGAAAACAAATCAACAGAAGAAAGTGACTTGGACAGTGTGGCGACAGCTGACCTAATAAGATGGACCGAAAGTAACTTCAGCCCCACAACGCAAGGGAGAAAGGGTGAGACGAAGAGCACTCCGAAGTCAACACGGACGACTGGCAGAGGAAAAGGAGGGAGAACGAAACGGGCGACTGGCAGAGGAAAAAGAACGGGAACGAAACAGGCGACTATAAGAATGTTCTTCAACAAGTAATTACAGACAAATATCAGGTCGATTTGTTTTTGTTTTTTAAAAAAAGTTATAAATACTTTTTCTACTATTATTCAAAATGTTATTCGACTAGTGATGGGATTCTCGAATTTTTTAAGGAGATTCAAGGATTAAAGAAAATTTTCAATTTTTCAAGTGCTTCCCCCCCCCTAAATGGTTGCCCACACCTTTGCGGGTACACTATGACCCTATCTTATAAGCTACATGGTAGTATAAAGCAAGGTAAGCTCGTCATCTTAAGGTGGGACGGAAGGGGACGCAAAAAAAAGCGATCGTTTTTTAAATTTTTATGGTAAAACTTTTTTTTGGCCCAAAATAAATCAAATATTGCTCCAGTACAAACATATAGTTTAATTTTCTTCACACGGTGACCTCAACAGTTGTTGAATATCTGTTAAGGGTGCCCTGATATTTGATGAAAACTTTTTCTTGTCATTTAAAAAGTTTTTCATCCAATGCCTATAATCTTGTCGGATATTCAACAACTTTTGATATCACCATATAGAAAAAATTAAATTTTATGTTTGTACTGGAGCACTATTTTATTTTATTTGGCAAAAAAAAAAATCGTTTTGCTATAAGAATTGCAAAAACACTGACCCTTTCGTGCGTTCCCTTCTGTCCCACCCCTTCTGTCCCACCTTAAAGGTGTGTGAGAAGTCATTTTTCACTTCGAGACGAGTTTGATTGAAAATGTCCGAGTTTAATTAAAGTTCTCGTAAAATGAAAAAAAGTTTTTACTAGGGCTATGTTAATACTAAGATTTCGAGCCAAGCTCATCATTAGAGCTTGGGATTGAAAAGTTTTGTAGGCTCGTCATTTTCGAGCTTCCTCTTTATGTACTTACGAATCAATTTTTTAAATGCAATGGTAAGTAAAGGATATTTAATCGAGATACTATTGTCAGTTACTTAACAAATTGGTAAAATTAATATCAAAACTCACAATAACATAATATAATAGAGCTATAAAACTACTTTGGACTGTTAAACTTATGCAATATTGTCGTCCATTTTGAATTATCTTGTAATGAAGTTGCATTGCCAGGACAAGGTAGTGGAAAAAAAAAAGATTAAATAATTTTTATTTTCACACTGTCCCTTGCTAAAATTACGATTTCATTTGCATTCAAATTTTAAGGTTTAAAATAAATACATATTGATTGTTTTCTAACTCAAGATATTTAAAACTTGTATTAATCAGGTCTCGGGTATTGTGCCGGTCTGAATTAAAACAATATTCGTCAATCAACTTTATTTTCATTATTTTTTTTCCCCCCCACTTCTGGTAACATCCACTCATAAAATAAATAAATAAATAAAACAAATTATAACAAGACTGCTTAGTGAGTTAGTTTAGGGTCCTCCAAAGGATATAAACACATCCTTACACTAAGATTGCATTCAGTCTCAAAAATTTACAATTATTTGACAAGAGAACGCCCGTTCCCGGGTCACAATATTCCCCTGGTTCTTAGATCTAGATGAAAATCCTATTGAAAGTTTATACAATTATATAATAAATATAGCTAGACAATTATTGTACCGTGTTTCACTGCACTGACCCTTTTATATATATAGATATAGCCAAAACAGAAAATTAAATGTTCATTTTTAAGAAACTAGTGTGTGTATAAAATGCCCTTTTAACTGCCGTTGGTTTACGGCTCCTACATCCTCACCTTAACTGAATGTATAATATTTTATAACGAAAGGATTATAAGAAACAATTTCAATATTTAGTTACTATGTGTAGTTTTTATCATTGTTATATTTCTTCTTATTTGTAAACAATTTTTTTCCATTGTTTTGATTCAAGATTTGTAAAATAGTGGTTTCAACACAACTCTTATTATTTACAATTTTTTGATTGAAAAGTTTTTTTAAAAGTTGTCTAATCCAAGATTCTACAATTGCGAGACAAAAGTTTTCTTTTTTTTGCACATTACTAATTAAACTGTCCCAATTAGCTATGTGTTAAAACAGTATTAAGTATAGAAGTAGTAAAAAAAAAAATTGTAGTTCTTTTGATAAACAAGATTTTTAACAGTGAAAATGGTTTATCAAAATGTGTGTGCCTCTATATGGCCTGTAAACATTTTTGAATTAACTTAGTAAGGATTTTTTTTTAAATGTAAAATGTTCATTTTAAACACCCCCTAGTCCTTGAAAATATCACTTTCTGCAATGACTACAACTATATAACAAATCAATGATTATATACATTATAATGACAACTACTATGAAAAAGTACAAAATGATATTTGATGTGTATACATGGATTTCATGATTTCTAATAAAATATATATTTGTAAAAAATTAATGTCTCAGAAGTAAAGTCGTAAGTTTCCTATTACTAGAGAAATTTAAAGAGCCAAATATATAAAAATGTGCCATCTAGAATAAATAATATATGCCTACAAAATTAACACTTCCTTTTGAGATGGGTTGAATTATATTATTCTCGAGTATATATATACAATTTTTAGTAACAATACAAATAAAACCATTTAATTATTCAAAATGAATCTTCAGTTTGTTTACAAAATCAACATCGAAATAATTTCTTGCTAAAGGTTTGGCAATAATTAATATTTCTTTCATCATATTTCGTTAAGACACCTTTGAGAAATATTCAACTATCCTTATGCAATTTTGTACTAATTTTATTCTATTATCTAAAATCATACAGATCTTCAGATTTGAATTAGAGATTTTTTCCCCCTCAACTCTTTCAAATTATAAATTTGTCAAAAAAATTACTAATTCAAGGATTTTATTGTAACATCAAGAGTGTCCTTAAATTATTATTTCAAAGGCTTTAACTAGGGATGGGTCCTTTAACCTTCAGGGATATTTGAGGATTCGAGAAAATGTCATAATTGAGATTCAAATACTTAAAAGGAAAAAAAAAAATTCAATTGTTCAGTTGAAATTGGTTTTATAGCTCTCATACAGCTTATTGGTGGTTCAGAACCAAATTATAATCAAAGGACAAACTCAACAACCAGACCCCAGACCAGTAATTTAACACTTAACTGAATGTATGATTGTTAACATTTAGTTACTAAATGTATTTTCTATCGTTCTATTATATTTATATATCCTCTTAGTAAGGCCGATGAACATTTCAAAGAAAGCGTGCAAACTTTAAGGTGTTAATTTAAATCATAAATTAATGTTTACATAAACAAATGGCCAAAACAATTTAATTAATTTTGTGATAAGTTAATTTATCATTTTAAGACAAAATACATTAATTATGTTTGAAATATAGCATTTTGTAAATTATATTTATTAGCTGAATTTACATATTTATTCAAAGTGCAATGCTTTTATCGAATATTTAACTTTTAAAAAAAAAATGTTCCAAATTCAATTTGGCTTCAAAAATATCAAATGTTATTCAATTTGACTTTGCTTCGAATTGAAAAAATGGACTTCACATGCTCCAAAAAAAAAATTATGATTTTAATTTTAGACATCTCATTCCGAAACCAGGAAATTGTTGACTTGTTAAGACCTTGGTGTTCTAGTGAAGTTGCGAAGCTTAAACATGGCCTTTTCGTTTGCTTTTCTTCCTTTTTTATCGCATACACATTTTACTTTTATTTTACAAATATATTTCAGTAGTTAAATAGATATAATGATGGAATTGTAAGGAAATAGAGCACAGATAAAAATAAAAACACATATTTACACACACTTTGAGGACTACTACATTGTCAAAGTGTAAAAACCATTCAAGAGAACCCGATGAAATACATCCCAGATAATAAGATGAGAACTTGCACCTCTACAAAACTAACCAAACTAAATATTAGTTATATAGGCCGGATTTCAACCGTGTACCAACAATGGCCCCACCAGGGTGTCTACCATCCGGGAAAATCAGGGAAAACGGGGAATTAGCCGGGAATTTGAAGTGATCTGGAAAAAACGGGAATAAGTCGGGAATTTGGTAAATCACAACAAAAATCCGGGAAAATGATATTTTACTCAAAATATGAAATACAATAATCAGTAAATTATAATGCCATTATTTTGTTTGTAGCTGTGTAATATGTTTTTAATTCCTAGTAAACAATTTTAATTCAAATTTTAAAACTTATTATTATTTAAAAAAAATATTAATAGAAAAACGAGGGTGGAGGGAGGGGGGTGGGGAGTTAGAAGGATGTGACAGACTTTTTTAGTCGGGAATTTTAGTAAATGATCAGGGGAAATCAGGGAAAAGGTCGGGGATTTCATTGGTCAAGTTGAGTAGACACCATGCACCACCTACCATCCACGGAACAATGGATGAACCTCAGAAGACTTTCAAATCCATCAAAAGAAGTTTGATTACTTTACAACCAAGTTAGCGTTAATGACGCTAGATTCCTGTTTGATCTCAACGCCATGAAAGAATCGAAATATTTGAGTGTGTAAATATGTGATGGTGTTTTACATTTATTTGTTGCTCTATTTTTTCTACAATATATAATAATATATAATTACAAAATATATTTTGCCTAAAGTACTCTATGCCGTACATTGTATTTTATATAAGTAGCATCGTAATTGTAAATTACGAAGAATAAAAATCAAGAATCTAATAATTAAGGTTATAAGTTAAGAACATGAATCTAGAATAACCAATTACATCGATAACTTGTGAGAAAATAATAATAATTATTATTATTATTAGCACCGCGTCTTAATACCCGTTCGGGTTATATGCAGAGAAAATAATTATTTTCAGTGGAAACATACGACTTTACTTAGTAGAATTAATTTATATAAAAAGAAGACAATTTTGGGAATAAATAAATATGATCATTGAAGCTGAATGTGCAGTTTGACTTTAAATCAATTTACAACATAGCGCCATTTCATTTGTCAGTTGGCCGACAAGCGTTGGAGCGCACATCGGCTTCACATGACGCGCTATTCGTAGTGATGTGTCAGTTTATAGCGAGAGGCACTTCTAGTATTTATGGTAAGCTTAAAAAATAAGAAACATTACATGGAAATTACGACAGAAATAAATAAACACTTTATAAACAAACATTAAAACTGTAAAAGGGACACAGAAAGATGAAACAAATTACATTTTGTTTAAAGCCTTGTTGTTTAGAAGAACAAGTATAAGATGCATTAAGGGTGTGCAAAGTTTGCTTCAAAAACTTCGACGCTTTGCCAATAAAATATTGACACTTGTTTGTCATTTTGTGCTGTTATGTACATTTTAAATACCGTATATCTTCGATTCTATGATGCCATAAATTGTAAGACACTATTTAATTTTTCAGTACTACCAACAGAAGAAAAAAGCTTTGCTTCCAAGAAAATAAATAAAAATATTTTTATTAGAAATTAAATTTAGTACCTTATTGATCAGTAGGTATGCTATTCATCTTTTCCTTCTGAATCAATATCAGTCCGAGTCTTCTGAACTTTCAAAAGGGTCTTAGGGTTCGACCAGACCGACAAGCGTGCGGGTGACTGGGCGGCCAGACTACTGGCGAGCGAGCTATCAGCAGATAGCTCTCGATAGTTGTTGACGAGGAGGCAAAGGTTTGAATCTTGGCTCAGTGAACACAGGGTGGTTTTCCCATCCTCTCTCCACGCTAATGGTGATTCTTATTTGTAAAGGCCTACTTTGATTATAATATTGGAAGTATTATTATTATTATTAGCACCTCGTCTTACTACCCGTTCAGGTTATACGCACTTCCGCTAATGTGTAATGGTAGGGTGATTGTGAGATGAAATGGAGGACCTACAGTTTAACGTGGAATCCGAACCACGGTGGAGGCCTGGCATTCCCCACTTTCACACGATGGCTTGTCAGAGGTGAAGGAAGGGTTTGGTAATCAGATAAATCTGTGCCGGGACCGAGGATTGAACCCCGGCCGCCAACATAGAAGTCTGACACCTTACCCCTAGACCGCCAGGTCACCTGGAAGTATTAACATATAACTTTTACATATATATGTAGGTAGGTAGCTATGGTTTACGGGCTTACCAATTAAATTAGGCCGTTAGTAGCAAGTGTGCCAAACCTATCGATAGTAATAAAAATGTCAAAATGAGAAGTTTTCCAGCACTCAATGGACCAACATACAATAATATTGTCCAGCGCCTGTAAACTAGGCTGTACCGGGTCGAGCGCGCTCGCCCAGTCTGGCCACCACTCATTACAACCAATGTGTTCTATTTTATATTTTAGTCGTCCATTCTGGTCGTACCCTTAGTCGAGAAAGCACTGTGATTCCGAGACATGCATCGTTTTTAGAGACATTTAAATGGGTGTCATAGAATCGAAGAAATACCTTAATTAATCAGCTTAGAATGAAATATTACAAACAAAAGTTCATTTTTTTCCTTCAGATATTCAAACTTTGAGTGAGTTTCAAGAATATTTAATATAATTGTCTCATGATAGCGTCGAGCTTCGCACACCCTTAAAATATAAGATACCCAAAATAATTTTCTAAAAAATATATATTTAAAAAAAATAATTATCCAGTGATTTAATGACCATCAATGTTCTGTACCTAAAAACCGGTTTAAGGTGTCAGTCTCACAATATATTGAATTGCCAGAGACGGAAAAATCAAGGTTTGAATCTCGGTGAGGTACACTAAGAGATGGTTTTTGTGTACCCTTTAAATTGACGTATTAACAACAAACATGGCATTAAACATTATAATTTTTTTTAAATATAACAAAACAACTTTTGAAATACTGTTTTTGTGTGAATTTTTTTTTTATAAAATCAAAGAGAAAAAATCAAAGAGAAAATAATAAAGTTGGTATAAAAATAATTTCCTTTTGTTTTATTTCAATTAACACAGAAAAACAGTTTATTTGGTTGAATCTTCCATGTCCCGTCAATTATAAAATATGTAAAGCTATTTAAAAATACTTTTAATATCGTTCTAATTTCATCATTGAAATTTCCACCCACATCACACAATAACTTTTAATTTCCTAATATTCCCCCAGCCTTTTTAACTCGAAAATGATATTTGGCACACCAAGCACATTTCCACAACGGTTCTGTGGTTCGAGGGATATTATATTTGTTTTGTCACACACTTTTATCGAAACAACTCCAGAACGTTCATCGAGAGAGCACAGAAAAAACTCAAGTTACGATAAAACAACCAGGTTACAAATATAACTATGCAACACACACACACACACGAATGAACACTTGATGGTCGAGCAGATTCACTGGTAATGGAACATTCCAACTTGAAATGTAAGTACGTACACAGAGAAGTGAACATTTGAAGTATTCACCTCCTTTTTCCATACAACATTTTATCAAATATACAACAGTATTAGTGTGTCACGTGTTTGTTTTTACTACATTTGAGAGTAGAATTTCACAACAATGGTCACTAGTACAGACCCCGATTTGTGGTAAATTAAATAATTATTTGATTTTGTTACATAAATTATTGCGTCTTACTAACCGTTCAGGTTATACGCACTTACGCTAATGTGTAATGGTAGGGTGATTGCAAGATGAAATGGAGGACCTACAGTTTAACGTGGAATCACGAACAACGGTGGAGGCCTGGCATTCCCCACATTCACAATATGTCTTGTCAGAGGAGAAGGAAGGGTTTGGTGATCAGATAAATCTTGGCCGCGACCGAGGATTGAACCCCGCCGCTAGCATAAAAGTAATTTTGTTATAAATATTTCTATTGCCGAAGGTTAATAAAATTGTCAAAGCCTGATTTTATTTTCCAAGCGAGGTTGAAGCTAATATTTTTTAAATCTTTTGTGCAACCCTAACAATCATTCTTTACCTAAGATTATTTTGGCGACTTCCATTATAGTACTATTAATAGATAGATCAACATTTTGCAAGACGTGGTTTTTTTAACTTTTAATTAGATTGTTACGACTACCAAAAATATATTTAAAGTTCAAAAATTAAATCTTTTCATGAAATTGTCTGTTTAACCTCTTAAATGCCAACTAACAGTAGTACTAGCATTCTAATATCCCAAGTTCCCTCGATCCAAAAGATTAATTTCCCTCAAAAACAATAGGTAAAATGTATGTTGGAACTGTCATTATAGTGGCATTTTGTGATAAAAGATTTAACTAATTGAATTAAATATTTTTGCCTTATCTTTGGTTTTGGTTAGCAGGGGACTTAGTGTAATTTTTCTGTTCATGCACTTAAATTTGAGTTGACTGTGTTAGCATTAAAAAAAAAAATTTATTTAATGAAATCAATTTATTTTACTTACCACAAATCACCTTGAAGGTATCTAGTTCTATTCCCATTAGGTGCTTATTTGAAATAAACACAATCAACAAGAGATGAGAAATGTAGCCTTGGCTCTGGGCATGATTGTTATTTTGCTTGGACAATAACCGTCCACCTTTGATTGAGATTCCATTTAGGGTCTTGCACTAATGTAAAGGCACCTCTCCGAGACATTAAAAATAAATAAAAAAGGGACGCTACACTCGAATCTTTAAAATATATTTGAGAACCAAGAAAAGACAGAATTTGATGTGATATATATAAAAACACATCTTATTGGTGGTTTAGCGTCACCATAATTATTGGATAAACTTAACAACCAGACCCCAGACCATAAATGCAACATTTAACTGACTCTATGAATGTTATTATTATCATTATTATTAGCACCGCGTCTTACTACCCGTGCGGATTATACTCACGCTAATGTGTAATGGTAGGGTGATTGTGAGATGAAATGGAGGACCTACAGTTTAACGTGGAATCCGAAAACCACGGTGGAGGCCTGGCATTCCCCACATTCACAAGATGTCTTGTCAGAGGTGAAGGAAGGGCTTGGTAATCAGATAAATCCGTGCTGGGACCGAGGATTGAACCCCGGCCGCCAGGACAGAAGTCTGACACCTTACCCCCTAGACCGCCAGGTTACCAATATGAATGTTAACGTGAATGTTAACCTTTAGTTACTATTTCTACTTTTTATAGATACATATTATAGTCGGGTCGAATCCAAATCTCTAATCTGAATCCTCAATTTATCTTCGAATCCCGAATCAGAATCTTGTAAAAAGTTATGAACATAAAAGTAAACACAAATATAATGGAAAAATATAAAATATGTTTAGAAACTAGATGTTAACATTCTTTCTTATAATCCATTTACTATAACATTTACACGAGGCATGTTCGGAAAGTAAGTCGTCATCATCTATCACTTTCTGTTATCTGCTCCTCCTATCTCTACTATCTCATCTACTCCCTGTACCTCCACTCTTCCCCGGATAACTTAATTGCTAATCTTGTTTCTCCTCACAAACTTTATTCCCATGACCTCCACTTTCCTAGTCTCTCTTACATTCATTGTCCGTGTTTCTGCTACACATGTTACAATGGGTACAAAGTACGCCCTTTACAACACTTCATTACACTTCAAGGGCACTTCTCTTCTCCACAGCAGGTCTCTTACACACCTATAGAACAACTCTCCGTAGCAGGTCTCTCACACACCTATAGAACAACTCTCCACAGCAGGTCTCTTA
>CABFOW010001861.1:45933-115038 GCA_902141385.1 Timema californicum
ACACACTCTACCTTCATTTATTTGCTTCGTCACTCGATACACACTCTCAACATGCCCAAACCAACGTAAGAAGCTTCTTTCTAACCACACTCTTTCAGCCCCCCTTCATCACTGACTCTGTCCATACGAGTTTTCCCACATACGTTTCTTAGATATCTCATTCTAACCATATTCACCTTGTTCTTGTGTTTCTCCTGACAAACTCAAGCTTCACATATACACACAATTTATTCCAGGGAATAGCTGGCTTAAGTCAGAATTTTGTGTAAATTTGTTTTGACAATCTTATATGCCAAAAAACGACGCAGATTCCAAAAATGCCATTCTTAAAGTAGGCATATTAAAACATTATTACAATTTTGGCTTAAGTCGACCCCATTTGGCCAAAATCCGTGTTTCTTTATTAAATAAATTTTTATGCTGAAAAGTTATTGTACAGTAGCCTACATAAAATAAGAGTGATTTGCATGTAGAATACATTTTCAGTCAAAATGGAGGTAGCTGTTGGGAGATATTTTTCAAAAATTTAGATTCAAAATGTAAAGCATGAATTTAGTGGTCAAAATCTAGATTTTTCAAGTTTTTCGGAAAATTAATTTTGTTAATTATCCATAGGCGAAATAAACATAAAGTGTAAACATAAATTAATTCCTTATAATATATATCAGAATAAACCTTACAATGAGATTAAAAATGTTAAATCTTATTTTTTAAATGTGCAACAAAAGTTGAGTTACTAACCATCTTAATCACCAATGTCATCGTTATTACATGAACCATGACCAATAATGATGTCATTGTCATCGCCATCCTTATCTACATCAGCGAGATATTCTACGCCATGGTTTCGGAAAATTTTAGTCAGCATTTGACTGCCAGTAAACCATAATGGTTTAGAGATCCCATAAACTTCCTCACGGTCGTGATCTGTGGGTTGAATATTCTCTAGTTGATCTCGTAGTTGGGCATATTTTGATATACTGCACAATAACACGGTCAAAATATGCCAAAATTGCAAATTTGTTTGTTTTACATGGGTATAATAAGACTGGTGTTTTTTGAATTAGCGCTTTTTTTTCTATACATAGAAAATGGTTGTCAAAATAAAGGTAAAATGAAGATTCATATTTGAGATTCAGATTAATAAAAGAGTGGATTATACCCAAGTCAAAGTTAACCCTGATCCAAGGTACGACAGAAGAGCGAGCCCAATTCCTCCCGCGCTGATTGGAGTGAATGTCAAGCTCATATAGTCTGGTTTGCTGGCGCTCGGAAGAAGAAAATGCTCTCTCTTTTTTTATCTTAACATTTTCTTATAAAGGCAATAATAGGGAAATATAAAAACTTTGCATTTAAATGTGTGACTTGTTCTACTCTATAAGCCAGAAGAAAGGAAGATGATGTCACCTTTACGCATCGAATTCTCCAATCATCTTTTCTTCTTTACCCAGGTGGGCTTTCTTCACTTAATTTTCAATTGACTATTTTATATTTTGTGATTTTTTATCACTTTACATTATTGTATAATCATTTAGCCATTTGATCTACTCACTGTTTAACTCTTTAGATAATCTGCGAGTTTAGAAAACAAATCTTGTGTGTGGCTAGTTTTCGGATACGCAACAAGCACGTGACACAAATAACACAGTTTTATATATACATAAAATGTAAACAAACACAGATATAACTTACACGATTAAATTTCTTAAAAAAATACTCATTATACATACATTTGACACCGTGTCATATATAACCTCTGTTCCAATAAAATGTTGACCCCTTCCGACTACAAATTATACCTTACAACATGAATTCTCCGAAGGACTGAAGTGACAACTGTTTTACAGACAATATTTCAAGGGGTCTCGATATTATTAGAACAAAGCACACCTTCTCATGATAGAATATATCGTGAACCCTGACGAGCAGCATGGACCCACACGGTGTTCATACCTGTCCAACGCGCCCGCGTTACATCTCGAGGTTGTGTGAGGATGATTCGTGTTTCTTGAGGTGTTGCTTCTGCCGGAAACTGAGCTCGCACAACCGGCACTTGAAAGGTTTTATCCCCGTGTGGATGGAAACATGATTGTTAAGATGCGTCTTCTGCCGAAAGCTCTTGTCGCAATGTGGGCATTGGAACGGGCGCTCTCCGGTATGGATGATTGAGTGCACCTTCAGGTACTGTTTCTTCTTGAAGCTAGAACTACACACGTTACACTTGTACGGCCGGTCCTCGACAAAGGCCGCGGCGTCGGCCCCAAAATCTGAACTGGGCTCGAAACAGGAATTCCTTATGATGAAATCCGACGATCTCTCCCCGATCAAGATGGACGACTGTTCTACAAAGTAGGACTTTTGTTGGGATATCTTCTCGAGGATCAACCAATCGTCGCCTTTCGACTTACCGTCCCTGCGAACTTCGCAGCGCAACTCGTCGCCCGCCAAGATGATGTACTCCTGTTCGGGTCTGTCGAGGAAGTGAGGGGAGTAGGAGTGATCTTTCCTCGCCTGCGTGAGCTCCAGGGGATCCTTCTCCGCCTGACTGGACCAACCAAGGTGTTCCCTCTGGATGAACCTCACCGGACACACCGAATCGTCCCACTCGGGCAGGGAGTCTGTGTGTTTGACTGGAGTCGAGATGACCGTGCTCGTGCTGCACGAGTTCTCCGATAGCACCTGTGAATGATACACCGTCACTCCCCATCCTTATCGTCCTATCGCCGCCTATCGCCACCCGTTAAGGTTGAACACATATGAAACCATTATGATGTGTTAGGAATGAGCAAGGCTGAATTTATAAGAACGGTACCAGCATTTACATGAAAGGTGAGGGGAAAACACCACCCGCAGTAAATCTGATTCGCACCCTGATATCATCAGCGGAAATCTAGTCTATTGAAAGTGTTACACCTTAAAAGACCATTTAACTCGTCCTTATTGATTTGATTTAGGATAAACCTAATAAATGGTGCGGTCAACCACACACACACATTCTTGTTTCTACACATAAAAATAGAGACATAATTAACTCAAAACTTAGGAGTTATGCAAAACAAAATAATAGATATTGTTGCAGAAACATTCCAACACATAGCATGGATAAAATAATATACAGTAGCCTCGTGGCTTCTTTGGTGCTGACTGACAGCTCACAGCTGACTTCTGACAGTCAACATTTAGGTATATACACTAGATTTTGACTGGCATAAGTGACAGCTGCTAAACACATGTTTTTGCAGATCATCTGGTTCGGAGTAGGGATACATAATTTGGTGTGGTAACTTTTCAAAGCTATCAGCTGTCAGTCAGCACCAAAGAAGCCACGAGGTTACTGTACTTACAGAAACACTCTGAGTAAAATAGTAACGATAACCTCTGTGTTGACCAAATGTCATACCAATCATTTTCCCAGACCTAAAATTAAAAAATTATGTTGCCAATATCTCAAGAACTATTGGTTTCATGTAAATAAATTTCAGATAATAGTTTTGTAATTTTACAATGAAATCTGCCTTAACGGACACCTCTTATTTGCGGATTATTCTTTAAAACGGGCAGTTTAAATTTCTCCAGCAAGATATTATTATTAGCACCGCATCTTACTACCCGTTCGGGTTATACGCACTTACGCTAATGTGTAATGGTAGGGTGATTGTGAGATGAAATGGAGGACCTACAGTTTAACGTGGGATCCGAACCACGGTGGAGGCCTGGCATTCCTCACATTCACAAGAGGTCTTGTCAGAGGTGAAGGAAGGGTTTGGTAATCAAATAAATCTGTGCCGGGACCGAGGATTGAAACCCCGGACCCCCAGCACAGAAGTCTTGACACCTTAACCCCAGCAAAATAACAAGGGCTCTTACCGTGAAACAACTTCCCAATAACAGATTTTCTCAATAACAGAAACTATTAGATACATTTATTTATGCATATAAACTTTCTAAATATTAGAATTTTTTTTTTTTTAAAACACTAGTCAATATTCAACATTTCACGATGAGAATGTAAGAAATGTTACTGTCTCGCAGGAAGTGTGAGCATTCCTGTCTTCCCCCACTAGGGACATTTTCTAAAATGGCCTCTGTAGTAGTGACTATGGTCCTTAACGGTCATACCTCCCTCTCACCTCTTACAAACTATCAGATTGTATTCCCTCTCACCCCTTACAAACCACCAGATTGTATTCATCCCCGCATACAATACAATAATTATATTGCTGTAGTTATATTTATTTATTAATTAGCACCGCGTCTTACTACCCGTTCGGGTTATACACTTTAAGTACTAATTACTCTAATGGATTAGGAATTGGGAAGGTTGAATTAGAGGAAGTGAACCCGCATTTGCGTGGAGGGAGAGTGGAAAACCATTTAGGAAAAACCACCCCCAGTTCACCCGACCGAGATTCGAACCTCGATCTCCCCGTCCTCAGCAGTCGAGCTCAACGCGACTAGCGCGTTAGCCAACTACACCACCAATGCGGGTTGCCGTAGTTAATATACACAGAGTATAAGGTCATATAGATTAAACTGCGTACAAACTATTTTTTTTAGCATCGCTACTACCTGTTCGGATTATACGTTTTTTTCAAATAGCAGTCACTTGTCGATAACAGACAGTTTTAGACCCCGAAAGGTGTACACTATTAATAAATTTCAATGTGTTAATACTAGCGCAAATGTTGGCACTGTTTGCACCAATGTGTGGCGGCCACTGGGTCGCTATAGTTCGCTTGCGGGCTGATGCCGGTGAGTTTTGTTTTTAGTACTACCAATTATCAATTATTAGTTAATTCGTATCTCAAAGAGTTGTGGAGATATTATCAGAATTGAAGACATCCGCTTACGTACATCACCCTCCCAAGTATTTTCCTGGAAAAATGAGGTGCACCATTTTGTTTGTAATTTGCTAAACAGTGCCTAAATACATATTTTAATCCAAATTCTCAAGTAAACTACCCTCAATTCTAAGGTTAGATTTCTAATTCCAAAAACCCCTCGAGGAAACCTTATGAAAATCATAAGATACCAAGTTTTAACCTGATCTGTAAAATGATTTCCACTCTAGGCTAAGATAGACACACACAGCATCCCGAAAACTTCGTTTTCAGTTTCATGATATTATGAAACATCATTTATCAAGATGAGGAAGACCCAGGGACAGGAGAATTGGGCCAGCATGAAGAGGATTATGTTCGAGCCAGACCCTGCCGGCGGCAAGAAACTATGCATGACGATGATGATGATTTATCAGAATCTAGAGTTCATTATTTTGTTAACAATCACAACACTTACTCTTTCCAAGGGGTCGAGAGAAAGTAAAAATAAGAGACGTGTTTTTAAAAATGGTTTTAATCTATCTTTGTCAGATTTTTAGATTAAATTAATTAATATATAGACTAGACTAGGCAAACATATTTTTTTTTTACAACTGGTACCAGGGAAGAGTGTGCGGGTCACGCTGACGTCCGCCACCGGCGCTTTGATCACAGTGAAAAATCGTCCTGCGCATAGATTGCATCAGGCCAAGACATGGCTGTACAGTCGGAGGAAGTTTCGGGTGGCGTTGGAGTTGGACAGAAGAGAAATAGAGGAGTCAAAGTCTTGGTGCCACGACAAGCAGTCGCGGGGACACAACCCTCACAGCCAAAGACCCAGTGACCTCGACTGATAGTGTGTGCAGTCTGCTCGGAGCAGCTTATTGCCGGGAATGTGTGGCTGAGCTCAAAAATGCCTCCTGTTCTGCATTCAGCACCTTATAGAAGAACTTCCCATCCTATAAGAACGGCACAATCTGTTGCCGGAGCTATGATTAGAAACTTCAGACCGGGTGGACTTCGCAACGTACCTGATTGAGGCACAATCCTCAACCTTCAAGCCGGCTTCCTACCAAAATACAAACATCAACCACACCACACGTTGAAGAACCCTTCATTATGACAGGAGTCCAACCGGCAAATCCTCAGCCCCGTCAATAACGTTATAGATACAGTTATCTCCAGCATCGAGAGCCCCATTTCTCTCGGAGAACACCAAGCCTTCTGGACATAACAGCAAGGCACAGAGAACACTCCAACACATCGGACACGCTAGACCCAAGCAACATTCGCTTCATAGAATCCTAATGGAAGGTGGTCGGCAATAAGCCGAACGACTCTTCTACTATTGTCTGCTTTACATCCCCCTTCATATTTACAATATTCTAATTTAAGAATGGCTTCGGCCAGGTCCCTGCTCGTGCACCTTTCTTTGGCCGTCCCTCCCGAGACCTCCTCCCCTCCTTCTACTCACCAAAGCCTATACAAGCGATAAAAAGGAGAGGACTCGGTCTTAGGCGGGTGAGCACCCTAATGTCCAGTGTCGAGTATAATACTCACATCAGCATCTGCACCGTGGTTTGAGCTATAGCGCGGCGACGGCGTCGAACCCCAGCCGTTCTGAGAGGAGTCCTCCTCCACCTGGAATTAAAAAAAATAATAATTTAGGAAATATTCCCTCGTCCTGTAAATGCAAGTTTGAAAAAAAGTATAGCCTATAGCTGATGGGGCCCAAATTTAATGGTTTTATTTAGATTTTTATTTTAGTTTAAAGACAATTTAATGGACTTGACCCCTTCCATGGAGCGGGCGTTGAACACCTTTGTTTGCCCGTATATTCCCGTGTGTGAATCAATACTCCATCTATCATTGAATCACTGAACTTTTACCCAGTCTGAATACTTCATATCGAAGCTGATAGATGGAGCTACCAGTTCAATGCTAGACTATGTTCAAGAATAAAGCAATAAATGGGAAAACAGAGTAACTACAGAAATATCAGTCAGATAGAATCATGGGCAGAAAAATGGCTGCCGGGCCTATGCGGATCGCTGTGCTACATTCGTGCCCGGAAATGGGTTAGGTTAGTGGATAGAACCGTGAACTTCTTTTTAGGTATAACACAAAGGAGAAGATACCAATGAAGTGAGGGGGAGGGGAAGGAAGAAGACTTGGGACATGAGGATGAACGGAGCGCAGAAGAGTGTTGAGGGGAAATGAGGGTGGGGGGAAAAGAGAAGTAGGAGAGGATGTCACAAAGAGACCCAGAAAGTGGCTGGAAAAATGATAATGATGAATGTACACTTTCTAAACAGAATGATTGTATCAGCACATGACTTATAAACTAACTTAAATCTAGAAGACATGACATCCTGCTCAAAGGGCTATTAATTAATCATTGTTAGGGGATTAAGCCCACTTATTAGCAATGAATAGTAAAACAGTTTTTGGGTAATTCCAGGAATCAGACCCGGGACCCTTAGCCGAGTAGGAAGACAAGCTACAGAATGAGATAAGGTTTCGGATTAAGCGTGAACTCGTTAATATCTTGTATCTAGCTTCTTTTTTTTCTGTCGCTTATTACCCGTTCGGGTTGTGCACATTTATTATGTAAATTGTTGATCACGGTGATCTTGGGGTAAAGTGTTCCCCTCAGGAACCAGTGCTCCTTGGTTCAAACCCAGCTGGGATTTATTGGTTTTAGTTGAGTGATAAAAAATATGTAGTACATCCTCCTTCAAAGGGGAGGGAAGTAAAGTCGTTGGTCCCGTGTCCATTGTGGCGTGTAAAAGATCCCTGGGAGGTATGTGAGAATAACTACCCCGGGAAAAATGGTTGGTCCTTTCACTCTCGCTCATAGAAATTTTCATGTTCTAATATAATCAGTCGATTCAGAAAGTACACATTAAATACCTTAAACAAATATAAATAATGAAAACTTGTAAACTGACTGGGCTACAGGCTGGAAACATGACAACAGACAGATGAAAGATTTGGATCCTTGACTTGGAAACTTATTTCCCGCTAATGTAATTACATTTGGTCCACATGTTTAAAACGTCAAATAGATAAAAATGAAAGATTACGCTAATGAGATAGGAATGAGAAAGTAAACAGCTTTCAAACAAAGCCTCTGACAGCAATGATGAGCTTTCAGCTCCGCCAGTAAAGATCTTACTAGTTCAGATTATAGTAGAGCAGGCTAGAGCAGGCAAGAGCGGTCCAGTTACCACCGGCGGCGGAGTTAGCGTCTCCTATAGCCGTACGTGACTCACGATAAAGAGTCCTTAGAACCAAAACGAGACAAACACAAAACCTGGTCCCCCCAGCACCCACCACGGTGTGTTGCGATGTCGTCTTGTCGTGGGGGGCGTAGTAGTCATCGTCCCATGCCACGGTCATGGATTGGGGGATGAGGGAGCAGATGCTGTGGGGGTCCAAGGGCTGAAGGGGGGTCAACTCCGGCCGGCAGATATCTTCGCTCTGGAACCAAGGTATGTCGATCAACATAGCATACAGATAAATAGCTTGTGGCACGCACCAACGGGCATGCAGGCTAAAGTGACAGGTTTGTCCATGATGGGGAGGTCAGAGTTTGAATACTGGCCAAGTGATTTTTCTAAAAATAGTTTACTCCACAGAATTATTATTACTATTATTATTAGCACCGCGTCTTACTACCCGTTCGGGTTACACGCACTTACGCTAATGTGTAATGGTACGGTGATTGTGAGATGAAATGGAGGACCTACAGTTTAACGTGGAATCCGAACCATGGTGGAGGCCTGGCATTCCCCACATTCACAAGATGTCTTGTCAGAGGTGAAGGAAGGGTTTGGTAATCAGATAAATCTGTGCCGGGACCGAGGATTGAACCCCGGCCACCAGCACAGAAGTTTGACACCTTACCCCTAGACCGCCAGGTCACCATGAAATGTGAGTACATTTCCTTTGATTTCTACCCTACTTTTCTTATCAGTGTAGAAGTGTGTATAGCTTGACTGAGTGGTAGGATGCCGAGTTCACACAAAATAACAATCCTTTGGATTAGAGGAACGGGAAACGACTGTATCTCAGGGGTGTTTACGTCCAATCACTTTGTATCTGTAACTCTTTGTTCACTGAAGCTATGCAGACTCCTGAATTACTTCTAGGCTAATCAGAGAAGATGTATAAAAATACCTGAAAATCATATAATTTATCTCTGTGTTTTGTGAGTAACTCTTTCCCTTGATTTGTTTTTTAGTAAATAATAACTTGGGTAAAGCCCTTGAAGGCCTTCTTTTGGAAAAGTTAAGGTCATGAAAAAATTTCCAAACGGTAGAAAAAATCGTAATAAAGTTACAGCACATGATAGTATCGGTTTTATTGGAGTAGATAAGACGGTCATTAGTACCGATACTCGACTTGTGAGCTGAATAAAATTTACCTCATTTGCATTTCAAACGGTGTTGGTTATCACTTCCTTGCACTCAGCACATTTTAAATCTGTGATAACGTAGTAGAAACACAACTAAAACTATCGCAAAATGTATTTTACTCATTCTAAGCAGATATAATTATATGTTTTTTACTGTATGATTTAAAAAAATAATAAAAAATGACATTTTATTATTATTATTATTATAGCTAAATTAATATGGAGAAATGATTAATATTTTTAACAAATATTTTTATCTAATTTAATCCCAAAAAAAAAATCAACTCTCGCTTTATGTAATATGTATTTTCATCTTGTTTGAAGGAATAATGAACCATCTATAAAAAATTACACAACGTAAGCTAGAGATACCAAACTAATGAGAGGTGTGTCAATGTTTAAAATAGTCGTTAACGTGTCTGCCTACCGAGCTAAGGGTCCTGGGTTCGATGCCTGGCATGGCTGTAAAGTGTATCATTGGTGAAATATGAGTTTACCCTTTCACCGTGATGAATTAATAGCCGGGGGACTGGATGTTGTGGCTGTCCTAGTCTTTTAAATTGGATGATGAGGCATATGAAGCTACGGCAGGCTTGGTAAGCCGGTAGTGGAAAATATATGGCTTGAATAAAAAGCCAACCACAAGCTGGAAACTGTAATGGATGTAAAAAGTATGGTTCCTAGCTTAACCTAGCCTTTTCAAATGTTAATGAATTGTTTTTTGAATAATAATGATCAAACTAACAATTTAATGTTTATAGAAAAAGATTAAGTCATTTAAAGCAAATGATCTTATTATGAGTCATCAATAGGAGACTAATATAAAGGATCACGAGTTAATACACAAATTGGTCAACCTTTTTTTTTTTTTTTTNTTTTTTTTCGATTTTCCAAGTGAAAATAGTTTTAGAACTCTATTGCTTATTGGTTGTTCAGTTCGATAGTGTAATATATCAATCAAACTTTAAATATGCTATTATACAGATTTTTAAACAATATTTACTATTCGTGTTGAGCTCGACTGCTGAGGACGGGAAGATCGAGGTTCGAATCTCGGTCGGGTGAACTGGGGGTGGTTTTTCCTGAATGGTTTTTCACTCTTCCTCCACGCAAATGCGGGTTCACTTCCTCTAATTCAACCTTCCCAATTCCTAATCCACTAGAGTAATTAGTACTTAAAGCGTAATAACCCGAACGGGTAGTAAATAAATAAACTTAAACTAAATAAATTTAAACAATATTTGTTCCTGCCTCACTTAAGTGAGTTTGGTTTTGAAATGTTCAGTGTAATTTTTTTTTTTTAATTATCTTGAATTTGGCAGCTGTACCTTATAATTTATTTGAGTGTGATGCTAGCATAAATTTCATGATTTTTTTATTTTTTATTTCCTGTTATGGTTCATAGGTTTCATCCCATTTGCTATTGTAATAATGGCAGACTAAGGACTTCAAGTGGAGACGAGGTCCACACTACACTATGGCCTATAAAGGCCAGTCTCCAACCAACATACCCGCTTGTCGGACTCGCAACTACGCAATCGCAAACACACTCGTAATTACGCTTTTATTAAATACAAAATAGACTGTCTACAATGAAAAGTCGTAAAACGTAATTTCAACCAATAGGAACAAACATCAATGATGACTATAAAAGTCAAATGCATATTAATGTTTTCAAATAAGAAATAAATATTTAAAAAATATTTAAATGGTTAAATACACATGATTTTAATTTAAAATCCTGTATTAATTACTATACATTTCCAAGCGTTTTTTTNACTTCATATTATTTGATTTTAGTAGTCCATCCATATTTATTTTTTGATTGGCTAAACGCAAGCCAACGCAACTATATAAACGCAAGAGACAGACAATGTTCATCTCCTCCCGACAAGCTGGTCCGACAGACGATTGTGTTTGTGTAAGCTATTGTAGAGAGACAAAATTACGTTATTGCATAGTTGCGAGTCCGACAAGCGGGTGTGTTTGGTTGTAGACGGGCCATAATCAGGGGGTCCCAGGTGCTTGACAAGGTCCACACTATGATAGAATCAGGTCTCCGGTGATAGTCTAGTCTCCATGGTATTACTGTTGGAGTATATAATTTGGTATCTTATGCTTTAGATATGACATGGTTTTGAATCAGATCCTCTAGCTTTGTTTACTGTCTTCTAAATTTCTAGGCTAGGCCTTACACAACTTCTCAAACCGTCATATGAACTATAGACATGTAAAACCTATTAATCTGTTCTTTGTACTACTCCTTGGAGTGTTTGGCTCGTGTCAATTTGCAACTTTTATTACCATTTATTTACAATCATTCTTAATTTATCTATTATTATTAATACACCTACATACCTTAATCAGAGTTATTGGACTAGTCATTTCATTTAACAATGATGTATGATTCATATCTTGGAGCTTGTACACCACAATACGAACGGAAATTAACTATATCAATAGAATAAATCCAATAATCCGTTAACAGATTCATAGGTTACGATAGGTCTAGAAGACATTTTAAGAATGGGGCAGCACATAACAACAAAAAAACACTTTGGTTTCTAGTAGATATTAACATGCTAATGTTTTTAAATTAAAGGCATAAACATACGCTAAAACAATCTAGATGAAGATAAAATAACAATTACTAAAGTAAAACAGGCCGCAAAAAAAAGTAATTTAACCATGGTGAAAATATATTATATATTTGAGATATGTTATGAAAAAATTTACAGACGAGTTAAACTATTACTAATAGACTGTGTAGTATGGTAGTATGGCGAAGATTTTAAACAAAGTCCGCCTAGTTTTTAAGGATAGGGCACGCACAATACAGTCTTGGATTGTATAACACACTATGTAAAAATGTGTGGCCGTGATATTTTATTTCTATTTATAAATATACACCTGACCTAGATTTTCTTATTTACAATAATGAACAGCAGGGACGTATCCAAAAGAGAACGGTAGCATTTATTCAACTCCCCCATTTAATATCAGTGTATATATTAGTTTGGTAATTTAATGTAAAATGCTATTTACAAATTATAGTTTAATAGTTTAAGTTAACTAACGCTAGCTGCTTTGTGAACTATTGATTATATGGTGTTGTTCAGAAGTTAGAAATTATGTTGTTTGGTTACATAGATAGTCAGTTGAGTCCATTTTAAAACCATTAAAAGATCACGTTTTATTTCAAATAACAATCTTTTTATTGTTTATAAGCTTTGAGTTTTTAAAATTAATTGACGTATTTAATCATAAGTAGGTAGATGTGAAAAAGATTTAGGGAAAACGTTTGACTGGAGCTGCGTATAGAAAACTACAAGAAGAGAAAAAATTGGAAAAGAAAGTGAAGTTCTTAATCAAACATCAAAACTGGACTCATATTTGCTAAAAAGGTTATAGGACCTGTTGCATCTTTTCTCTCACGTAAATATACTGCAATTATTGATTTTTAAGCTAACACCAGTGCACGTGTAAAGTATGTAGAATCTGTTTGTTGGCATTATTTTGATGATGTAAAATAAAATATTTTAAATTATACATATCTTTCGAAACAAATTGAAGCAAAGTGTTTTAAAACTACTCCTTATTATGTTTGTTGAAATTTAACAATACAATCAGAAACTACACTAGGATCTGGCTAATTCGACATTGGTTAGTTCGTAAAATAGGATAATTTCACCCCACCAGGGTCTCTATGAAATACTTATACAAACCAACGTTTAAAAAAAATGAATTCGAGCTTTAGGTAGAAATATTTGGATAATTTGAATCCTGTACATTATTAATTTTTTCGAGTTTGTACTAATTCAAAATATGACCAACGCTCTTTATTAAATCACTCCACATGCCAATAATGTAATATAAAGTTAGAGTTATTGAGGCATGGTTCAACATATAGCGAGGAACTTTGCACTAGCGAGAGGGTTTCTTAGAATAGGAGCTGTGTTGGCTTGACTTTCATCGCTTTGTGTGACAATGTAGTTACGTAATGCTGTGACCGAGTTAAGTACGTAATTTTCGTATGTTAATGTTTTCAAGTTTTTGTATTTTGTTTTTAAATGTATCTTGTTTTTTCATGTATATATAAATTGCACTGAATATGTGTACTTTATATAACATATATAAAATTTGTTTGATTACATGTAGCATATTTTTTAGGTTATGTATCTGTACCAGCTGCATAGAAAAATATCCTGATTAGCATAATATTCTTTAAAAAAGCTTATTTTGAAAGAAACTGTTGAGTGTGGATGTAGTGGTACGTGATTATTAAGCTTTACTTATATCGCCAGGGTTTAATTGTTTTTTGTGCACATCGTAAATTGTTTTGAAGAACATCTTGTAATTTGTAACAAGTTGTTTCAATGATTTGAACCACGCTAACCAACGGGTAACTGAACATGAAAATTACACTGCTCATTGTGATTTTGTTTTAAAATTAAAGATTAGAAGAAATTAACTGTTAAGATTTGACAAACAATTGATCACGCCGTTTGAGGAAGATATTAGATATTAGCGGTGTCTGCTTTAGAGAATAGTTTATGTACTGAATAAACATTATTCTCGTGGTTTTATCATTTCGGGAAATGATGAAGTGTTTGGCTCTGTACATAATGTAAATTATATTATACGTTTAGAGCTAACAGCATTTCTAGTAGGACATTTCTAGTAGCAAAGTACGGAAATCATGATAATGGAAGAACTTCTTACTTGTCATGATCTACTTATGAAGAGTTAAGCAAGCTTATGGCAATGTCTGTACCGATAAAATCATTAAAGTGGTAACCAAGATTAAGTATTAGTTTATCACTACCTTGCAGGTAGATAAAGTTTTGTGATCGTCAAATAAATTGAGCTAGAGTGTTTTTTTATTAATGTCAACGTTTCACAACCCCACGAATCTGAAAAAGTAATTTTTACATTTCCATCTATTTGTACCTCGGAGTAAAGCCTAAATTAGTTTACTAATCGGAATAAAACTTGGTGTTTAGGGTATTCATAGGTTTGCCCAGAGGGGTTTTTGGAATTGGATATCTAACTTTAAGATTAAGGGCAGTTTCCCTAAGGGCGAAAAGAGAAAAAAAAATAGATTTTTATCAAAATCGCCCTCAATGATTTTGATTGAATTTTATTTCTAAGAATTGATCAATATTACAAACAAAATGACTACCCTCAACCTTTCGTCAAAATGACTATAAGGATTCCAGTCTAAAGTATTATTATTATTATTTTGAGTTTTACCCCGTGATAATAATGTTTTTGTTGTTGTCACATGTAAATGTTGGTTTTGAACCAAAAGTATTGTATTCATTTTAAATCTGAGCTAGCCCATCATTTTTTTTATCATCTATTTTATGTTTCATTTTTGAATGACATCCCTGATAGATGCCCTTTTTATATATTTTTCCTCTTTTCTATAAAATAAAAATACACTTCATCCTCATCATTATTTGATTATATATATATATAGATAGATAGATATTTCCAGTTTTGATCATATTCTCTCAACCATTTGAGAAGTTGAGATACGAAATAACGTATCATTGTAAAATTCTAGAACTATTCAAAAATTATTATTATTTTTTATTTGGAATATAGATGAATAAAACCAGTAGATTCTGAGCTATAGGCGAATGCGGTGGTCTAAAGTTCACTGGTAGGAGGTTGTTTTGAGACAGAACCCCTAGTAATAACATTTATATTTCTATGGAGCTCTATGACAATTGAAATTAATTTAAGTGGACAGGGAAGTTTCTCTGTTCTCAATGTTTCTGTAAAATTGTTTATTATTTCATGTGCTCACTTTGGTGAAGTGTTTCTGCAAAAAAAAAATATCTGATATTCTTTCACAAATCATACGCATTTTTAATAAATGTCTCTGTATTAAGATAAAATAGAGAGAAAGTCAGTGCGGTGTACTGTAAAAATACTTTTTTTTGATCAAATCTTAGTTATTTTTTTTATCTGAAAAATTAACTCTAGATTGTTCAATCATTTATTTTAAAATGGTTAGAATTTGCTTATAGAAAGTCTTCAATTATTTTACTAGAAATATAAAATTTGTTCACTGCATCACATGCAGTTATTGAATTAATCATCTTGATGGTTATTATCATAGTATATTATGTACTGCAATGAGTGCAAGAGCATTTATAGAAATATTCCAAGCATTTTTAATAATAATAATAATAATAATAATAATAATAATAATTAAAAAAATTATTATTATTATTATTATTGGCACCACGTCTTACTACCCGTTTGGGTTATACGCACTTACGCTAATGTGCAATGGTAGGGTGGTTGTGAGATGAAATTGAGGATCTAGTTTAACGTGGGATTCGAACCACGGTAGAGGCCTGGAATTCCCCACATTCACAAGTTGTCATTAATACACGTCTTGTCAGAGGTGAAGGAAGAGTTTGCCAATCAGATAAACCTGTGCCGGGACCGAGGATTGAACCCCGGACCCGCAGCAGAGAAGTCTAATGACACCTTACCCCTACACCACCAGGTCACTTTTTTTTAAATCTAGGAAAACAACATCATATTTGCAAAAATGATCATCTTTATTATTCATAATAAAAGTATACATAACGATTTAATGTGTTTCAAAATAAGATTATATATGTGAGATACAGTATTTTATTTTTGAATGAAATCGGAAACAGGGATTTCCACCAAGACTGAGAGAAGGCAAGCATGGAACTCTTGCCAAATAACCCCAGTGACTTCCTCGGCTGTGTAGTGACTCTTGAAAGAGTCGGCAATCAGTTTCACCTCAGAATCGCCAAGCTCATCATCGCTCAACTCGACATTGCTGATATCTCTGTAATAGGGATGAAACAGAGTTGTTGGTAGCCCGTTCAACTAATTCAATGAGCTGGTGACAGACTATTTATCTAAAGATGGTAAATAACTATATAAATAGTGACCATAGAGAATGTTTATTTACCCATTATCAGTGACCTCTAACTCTCCAAGCTTAGCCTGGTATTTGTGGTCATGCCCCTCAAGAACGATAAAAATGGAAGCCTCGGTTTCACTGATTTTGGAGTCCATAGTTCCCTCTGCAATCACTGTTCCGGCTTCCTTTTCAGTCAGAGTGTAGTTGTTGGTAAGCTGTGACAAACACATTACATAAAGAAATAAACTATAGAGCCGAAGTATAATGTCTGCCACAGGCTCAACATGTAACACAAATCACTGAAATAAAAAAGGGGTAGGGGTTGCAGCATTGGCACACTGCCCCGTGTTATCTTACAGGTAAATCTGGAGGAGCAGGGTTAAGGAAAATTATGTTGTCATAAACCAACACTATTTTAATATTTAAAAATTGTATGCAAGTTCGTGCAAGCTATCTTGTCTTACCATCAATAAGCTTTCTTTCAAAATCATACATCTTACAGCATAAATGTATTTAATGTATGTTGATGGGCACGTCTTTATCTTTATTTTTGTTTTGAAACGCTTTATCAAAATTGTCAGTAAATAAACAACGACTCAAATCGTAGGCAGCGCTCATATAACTATTCACGTAAAGGTATAGAAGGAATATTACGATTCTTTATCGATTGTTGTCACGTACGTTGGATGGGTCACATTATCAGAATAAAGTAGTCTTAGTGAGTGACGTCATAGAATTCAAAATGAATACCACGAATGTATCTGATGGATGACCTTGAACAAGGAAATAAGATTAAGCTTAGGATTTTAAAACGAAAGCTGCTTTTAAGATAAACTGGAAGACTCAATTTGGACAAGACACCATGGCTCAGTGGCGTAGCTACAGTGGAGAGACTGGAGCTGTCGCTCCAGGGCGACTTGGCTCAGACGAGCAAAGGGGGGGCGGAACGAACTGGAAAATGTATATTTTCAGGCTAAGTTCAAGTCTATGAAAAAGTTATTTTAGTAAAAACACTCGTCAGTTATGGTAGGGTGTAACAAGGGAGAAGGTGGTGAAGAAAGGTCTCTTAACAGAAAACATAACATGGTTCCTTTATCTTTTGTTAGGTGGGCGATGTCGGATGATGTCTTTCACATTTGCCGGGGCAATGGCTTGAATTGCGTCTGTTTGGCACGATGCCAATGGCATCTAGACATGCGTCAATCAATCACGACCGGATCCCCGCCCCCTTCTCTACCCACTCAAACCCATGACTCATACTTACCCCATGTGCTCTGTCATTCGCTTACATACAGCATTCAGCCTATCAGCTGACTTGGCTGCGTCTGGTTTTACCATCCCCCAACCCCCTTCCCAACCTTGTTTTGTCTCTATTTCTCAGTGAATCACGGTTTCAATAACCTGAGTCTATATTGCGTTGTTAGTTTAGTGTAAAGTCAGTTCGCTTTGCTTGTCTGACCATGGTTTCACCGACTATAGTTTCTCGTTTCGAGTGTTGCGAGTCTCATAGTATAGTGTAAGAACAAAATATAAAAACAGTGTAGTGTAGATGTTCAGTAGTTAAAAAAACGTACTGTACGTTTATTTTACGCAACATTTTCTTAGATTGTGGTGCGTCAGTGCAAAGCGACAGGACCATTTAACGTAACTAGTTTATTTTTTCCCTTGTTTTCTAAAAATTTCAAAAAAAAACTAAGTGGTACGGAGTATCGGAAAAGGAAAAAGGAAAAGGATGACATAGCAGAAATTGAACTTAAGAAAGTGAGAAAGTTGATCGTCATACTTTTTGACAAAACCTTCAGTTACGCAAGAACCCAGTTGCAGTTCACAAGAACCTAGTTGCAGTTCATAAGAACCTAGTTGCAGTTCACAAGAACCTAGTTGCAGTTCATAAGAACCTAGTTGCAGTTCATAAGAACCTAGTTGCAGTTCACAAGAACCTAGTTGCAGTTCAAAAGATAAAGATGTGAGCTTTAGTGTAGGGGATACGGATCAACTACTAACGACTGAAAACAGATCTGCTTCCAAAAAACTTGAAGGTGAAGTAAGCCTTAAAGAAAATGAATCAGAACAAATTTTGTCACAATATCTTGATTCAGTTGAAGCTGAAAATGAGGATTTAGAAGAGCATGAGTTTTTAGAAAAACAAAGTTGGTGAAGATTTTGTTATTATTAGTTCTTCTGACAAGGGTAATAATGAAGGGAACCTTACAGCCGAAGAAAAAAAGCAAATAATAAAACTTGGCCGTTTCCAAAAGATACAGATGGGAGAAATAAAAACAGAGGTTTAGACGAGAAATTGTATTTTCCAAAAAAGGCAGATAACCATTTATCAATAAAACGTAATTGGTTATGCTAGTTAAAGGTTTTAAATGTTTGCTATTGTCAGCCTTGCTGGCTATTTAATAGGTCACAGAGAGACGTGGGGTTTGTGAAAGGTACGTCTGATTGGGCACATTAAGGACGAAACATCAAAGACCATGAAGAATAATCTCAAAACCATGCTATTTCATGTGAATTTCACTACCGCTGGCAGTTAGGCATGACTGTTGATAGTGAAAATCTTGAAGGGATCAAGAGATCTACAAACTATTGGAAGCAAGTCTTAAGGAGAGTTGTGGACGTAATCAATCATCACTTTAGCTACAAATGACATGCCATTGAGAGAGCATAGGTTGTCAGGTCTAATTTGTCTAAATGAAACTTCCTTGAAATAATACGTATGTTAGCAAAATATGACAAGGTATTGGCAGACTTAATTAAATCACCTAAAGGTAGTACTAATTACCTCAGTCCTCAGATTCAAAATGAAATTATTAATTTAATAGCCAATTAAATAAATAGGGAAATAAAAGAAGAAATGGTGAAAAGTCCCTACATTTCTATCAATTTTGATACCACTCAAGACATACCAAAAACAGATCAATTAAGTACAGTGTTTCGTTATGTCAAAATAAAAACTGATAATGAAGAAAAGCCAGTAGAGTTGGTAGTAGAAGAAGCATTTAGTGGGTTTACAGAAGTGGAAAGCCAAAAATCAGAATATTTGGAAAACGTTGTGCTTAAAGTAATTGAAGAGTTCTCTGACATTACTAAAGTAAGGGGCCAAGGGTATGACGGGGCCTTCAAGCCCGGATAAAAAGTAAAAATCACGCAGCCACGTATGTACACTGTTGTGCACACGCATTCAACCTGGTCATCAACGATTCGCTAACAAATATTCGAGAAATCAGGAACTTTTTCGACTATGTGCAAAATTTGTATGTTTTCTTTAAGGCCGTATCAAGATGAGATTTGTCGACTAAATCAACCATGAAAAAAACATTTAAAAAAAGTGTGCCCTACAAGATGGTCGTCAAGAAACAAAGCCATAGACGCCCTTGGTTGTGGCTACTTTGATATAATACAAGTATAAACTTAGAGAGCAGTAAACAAGAAGAAGTTAGTCAAGTAAAATGTCTTTTAAAGTACTTCGAAAAGTTTCAAACGATAATTTTGATAGTAGTTCAAAGCGTTTTGCTTGAAACAATGGGCATCATTTCCAAGAAACTGCAAAGCAATTAGGAAGACTTAGAACATGCAACAAGGATGCTGTTAAACCTCAAAACAAAAATTGCTAACCTAAGAAGTAACTGGGAAACAATTAAAAGTGATGCAACTCAGCTTTGTTTGAAATGAAAAGTTGCGCCAAATTTCACAGACTCAGGATCAAGAAAGAAAAAAAGGATGTTCGACGAAGTACAGGCAGATGATCCCATCATGGACACAGAAAAACGTTACCAGGTTGAGGTATTCAATCGTATCCTGGATATCATAACTACGCAACTAACCGAGCGTTTTGAGTGAATAACTGAGATTTGTGCGTGTTTCAAATGTTTGAAACCTTCTTTTTTAACTGACTAAGTTGACAAAGAAATTCTAGACTCGTGCAAGCCTCTAGTACTTAAATACCCATATGACATCTCTCCTAACTTGGCCAACAGCTTGTAAGACTTAAAACTTGTGTTTTAAGCCCCATTGAAAAACTTGAAAGTATTAGAGACCTTGCCGATACTGTGATCGTGCGTGCTCAAGTTGGAGCCAGCTTCCCGGATGTTGTGAGTGCGTGCCTATTTTGACAATGCCCGTTAGATCCGCAAGTGCTGAGAGATCCTTTTCAAAACTGAAAATTATCAAAAGCTATCTTCGTAGCACCATGTCGCAAGAGCGTCTGAGTTCTATAGCAAATATCTCCATCTAGCGAGCCAGAGCGAGAATTATAGACTTAGAAGACACCATCTCACAATTTGCAAGTGCCAAATCACGAAAGAAAATTTAAAATGCAATTTTGAGTTCCTCCAAAAATTTGTAAAGATTTTCACTACAATTTTTTTTAGAAGGCTTTTGTGTTGGTAACCCATTTTTTAAACAATTTCACTTTTAATTTGTGATGTGTTTCCCAAATTAATGTCCTATTGACAAAAATAAGTAAGGACCAAAAAAACCTAAATGATAAACTTTTCTTTAAAAATACTATGTCGTTTGTGAATAAGTGTTACGTTAGTTTAGTTTTTTTTCCTATGTGATCAACAATAAATGACAAATGTTATCTATATTAAAATACTCTGTTTTATTAGTTCCAAACTCCAAAACTTGAATTGTTATATTGTGTAAAAGTAAAAAACTAAGCAGATTTGCATTTCAATATAACATAAATTTCAGTAAATGTAAGTCCATGCACAAAAAGAAAATAAATTTTAATTTATTTTCTTTATGGAACAAGAATAATAAGAAACTACCAACATAGGCTATATTAAAGTCAGTTTAATCTGTTAGGTTTACTTAAATTTATATGGTGTTTTGGTTCAGTTAATTTTTGGATGGAAACAATGGGCGGGGGGCGGGGTGGGCGCCCAAGTAGAACCACTCCAGGGCACTTCAGACCTAGCTACGCCCCTGCCGTGGCTGATACTAATATAACGATAATAAAAGGTATAGAATACTAAAGGATATATGAACCTCCCATTCCTGCACTGTGCCAAGTTGGGTGCACGTACGTTTATGTGTTTTCTACTCGATTTAACTTGACCTAGACACAGTGGCGGCTCGTAGCTAAGATTAGTGGGGGTGCTGCTCCAGAAATTGTTTAGCCGTTGTTTTAAAATTGTGTAAAAGGAAAATAAAAATATGTATAAAAAGAAAATTTATTCAAGAACTTGATAAAATTTTAACAAAAAAAAACCCAAACCTTTTTTTACTTACTTTTACTTAAATTGTTACAGTTCAAGCTTGATCTATTAATTTAAAAATGAAATCCATTCTTCTTGTTTTAATTTGCGCAAAAAGTTTAATAATTTTCTCCTTGATCTCTGGATGACAATTGAGGAAATTTTTCTCCATTGAAAGTTCTGCAAGCGCATTTAGTCTTTCTGTTAAATAAAAGAACCGAAAAAAAATTAATAGAATAGAATAGCTGGAAGCAGAATAATAATCTAACTCTACACTCTTCTACACTTTATCACATTCAATAATATGGTACACGGTTTTAAAACACAACACACGCGGAGGTAAAAAACAAAATCTTTCTTCCACCATTATGCCAGAGCCAGCACTGCGATAGCAACAGTGCTCTCTCTACCTGGCAGTCCCGCCTTCCTCCCCAACCCCTCATATGTACGCATGCGCACAACAGTCAAACACTACGTCACTGGCACTGTGAAGGGCACAGTTCCATACAAAGATTTTTGTATCTTTTTCATAAACTGGGGCATGACTACTGAAGTACTGAAATTAAGCTTAAGGAATATATATTGTACTAGAAAACTAATGAAATAATTAAAGAAAAAAGGACTCATTATCTTAAATGTTATCGATAATATCAAGTGGAAATAAGGGGTGCCGCAGTTCCGCAGCGCCTATACACGAGCCGCCACTGCCTAGACATAAACATAATATTCCAAACGGATGTATCCTACCACAATTCCGGTGATGTGAAGTCTGCCTAAAATAATGCCGTCTTTGTCAACGGAACCGATATCCACAGAACCCGCTCTCTTCACATCCTCGATACTCTTCACACTCCCAGAACTCACTAACAGATCAAAGATAGTGTCCTAGAAAAACAAAACAAGTTCCCGAAAAATCAATTACACACGTCTTTAAAGGACCTAATATTTTAGGTTTTTTTTAATCTCACGATAAAATTGTGTGTTAAATTAAACCTTACGTCGGATTCAATATCGTCCTCGTAGCCTGGAGCGCTGGCGTTAATAGGAGAGCATTTGAGTAAGGCCATAGCAGCGATTGTGTCTAGGTATTCCTTACCATTAAATTTCGAGTCTGTAATCTCTCCGGATTGTAGTTCAAACACTTGGCCCATGCTGAGAGAAAGAATCACACCTGTTACACTAACAGTTGACAATCTAGTAACATTGGACCACTTGTAGCCCAAATGTTACTGCCCAGACAATTTCCGAATAGTTCATATTATAAACATTTTACAACTAAAGCTTTATAAAATACAAAACTCTTTTTAAAAGAGCGACAATTACTATTTCCATAATACAAAAAAATTAATAAAACGGCTAAGAAAAATACATAGTATTATATTTTATGTTACTTTGTTAATGTAAAAAAAGCCTTCTTTTTTTTTTGTCACAACGTCTTACCACCCATTCAGTCTATATAAATATGTTCAAATTACGCTAGCGTGCTATGGGTGAGGAAGGGTGAATTTACTATATTTTTTTCCGTAGAGTGGAAAGTTATTTGAGAAAAGCCACCCTCAGCCCATCTAGCCAGGATTTGAACCCATTCATATCCTCCAATTGCCGGAGGCTAGAAAAAAAAATGATAAGTGTTAAACAGTTCTAGAAGCTATATGAAATGTTTTTTTTATGGCAACATAACCCTCTAACTGCCTGAGTTTATAACACATTATAAATACTAAACACCTTTAGAAACTCTCTGAAGTGTTTTTTACGGCCACACAACCCTCTAATTTGTACTTGTACATTAATTTAGATAGTGTTTAAACCATAAAATTAATAAAGCTATATATAATTTTTGATAAAATTTTGGAGGGTGTTTGAACCCTCTAAACCCCCAGACTACGGCCTTGATTAATCTATTAACAATATTACTAATGGCATAGGCTGTTTATAATTAATGTTATTTTCTATAACATTAAAGTAGATATACAGTCAATACATTTTTTAAATTATATTTTATTATATTATAATAATTTACCTCTGATAATAATATACATTAAATAAATAGATAGTATAAATTATTTGTGCAGCAGCTTGCATTTACTCTCTTAGAACTATTTCATGTTTCATTATAATTAATACTTACATTAATGCATGTCAAATAATACTAAAGTAATACCTCTTGTGGCTTGGCTTAGCTAGGACCAGAGGTGCTGCCAACAGAAGAATGAGAAACAGCTTCATTTTTGTTTGTTGATTTGTTTATTGCGCTCTAGAAGACTAGTATCCAACTGATGAACTATTCTCACTCCGACCATGGTATTTATACCCACTTCCATTACCTCACTAGCGCAGCCACGGAATGAGTATTTGTATATTGAACTAGGAGAGGAAAATCCCCAACTTCAAGTACCGTTTGAAGTATAAGATAAAGTTTAATATTTTATTGACTGCCATTATTAATTGTAGTTTTTACACTTGCATTGATTCTTATCTACTTGAGTTTATTTAATTACTATGAAACACTATGACGTTGTTCGCAATCAAAGAAAGAGATTATGGGAGACACAGGGGAGAAAAGTTAAGGTTTTTCACAATATGGCGATTTTGCTTGAAAGGCACTGAGTCATAATTTGTTGATAATGAACAAAGTACTACCTTAGCAAACAAAATATTAGCATTACTTATCTTTATCAAGTTAAAAGAAGATATGACAAGAGCGTCATCGTAGAAAATACATTATTTAATATATTCGAGCGTCCCCTGGGTACCGGAACATTGTTACCGGCGATTCTTTCCACAAAGTGAGCTACACTGGTAGCCTCCAAAACTGCGTCCTAGGAAAGAAGTGGGAACAGTGGCTAGCAGAAAATGTGCAGGGTCGGAACTGGAATGGGGAACCTATTAAAACCTCAACAGACTACGGTCCCACGTGCGAAGATGCAGGGAAGGAGAACCTCCTAGGGCGAGGTTACTCGGATAGCGGCTCCTGCTCGTGAGGATACATCCCCCTCCTCCAGACAATGAACACCCTCCTGAGGTTCCAGTTCCCTGTACCCTCCAGGATCTAGGGACGTGTAATGAAAATGCTATTATTTGTGACAGACATTGGAGAGTTCTTTCACTACACATACACCAGTTTTCACGTTACATATATATGCATATAAATTAGAATAAATAGCCAAATATTTGACATTTTAGCAGCTAAACAAGCGTATCTATGACATGCCATAAATTAAATAGTATACATGGTGGCCACTTATTAAAATAGACCATAAGATATACTATGTAACCAAGTGTACATTTTTCCATTTTTATGGTTTGTAGAAGGTGTCTAATAAAATACACACTGTGCACCTCAAAAATCTAATAGCATTTTAATAGTTGCGACATATTTCCGTGAAGCTGACAGTAATGAATATATATATGATTTTTTTACTAAAAACCGGAGTATCGCTGAAACAAACCTCGCGTCGCAGGCACAGCAAATACCTTTCAAGTGTGGTGCAATTAGTTGAGCTATCTCTTATTATTTAAAAAAAAATGCAGTTTTATGCACTTCTGCAAACTTATACAGTTCATCAAAAGATAAATATTCGTTCTGGTGATAAGACTTTTCTTACGAAACATTATTTAATGAATAAGATAATAAAGTTGTGGCTACTTAAGAGCTAATTGCAAACCTGATTTTTTTGTTTAAACCTCATTTTAATTCAACTGATAATATTGCTCAATTGAAATGCGAAATCGTGAGAAATTTTATTGGCAATTTTACAGATGATGAAAAAAAAGACAAATTTTTAATAACTTTTTTATCAGTAACGTAAGTGGAATTGTTAAGTAAGGGAGGCTTAAGAAATATAAATATTTGGGTATGATATATTTATTATCATCATTTATAGTAATTATACAAAAAGTAATACCTCTTGTAGCTTGGCCAGAACCAGAAGTACTGCCAACAAAAGAACAAGAAACCACTTTATGTTTTGTTGTGTTTACGTGTTTGTTTAGCTCTAACAGACCAATAATCAACCGATGAACTATCCTCACACCTACCATGGTAGCTGTAACGACTTTTATCCCTTCATTAACGTGGTCCTTTCGGCAGAGATTACATGAGGAACAAAATAAAAATAAAACTTATAGTAGACATACCTACATACCTGCCTACCTACCTACCTACCTGCCTACCTACCTGCCTACCTACCTGCCTGCCTACATACCTGCCTACCTACCTACCTACCTGCCTACCTACCTACCTACCTGCCTACCTACCTGCCTACATACCTACCTACCTACCTGCCTACCTGCCTACCTACCTGCCTGCCTACCTACCTGCCTACATACCTGCCTACCTACCTGCCTACATACCTACCTACCTGCCTACCTGCCTACCTACCTACCTACCTACCTACCTGCCTACCTACCTACCTACCTACCTACCTACCTACCTACCTACCTACCTACCTACCTACCTACCTACCTACCTACCTACCTACCTACCTACCTACCTACCTACCTACCTACCTACCTACCTACCTACCTACCTACCTACCTACCTACCTACCTACCTACCTACCTACCTACCTACCTACCTACCTACCTACCTACCTACCTACCTACCTACCTACCTACCTACCTACCTACCTACCTACCTACCTACCTACCTACCTACCTACCTACCTACCTACCTACCTACCTACCTACCTACCTACCTACCTACCTACCTACCTACCTACCTACCTACCTACCTACCTACCTACCTACCTACCTACCTACCTACCTACCTACCTACCTACCTACCTACCTACCTACCTACCTACCTACCTGCCTACCTACCTGCCTACCTACCTGCCTACCTACCTACCTACCTACCTACCTGCCTACCTACCTGCCTACCTACCTGCCTACCTACCTACCTACCTGCCTACCTACCTACCTACCTACCTGCCTACCTACCTACCTACCTACCTGCCTACCTACCTACCTGCCTACATACCTAACTGCCTACCTACCTACCTGCCTACCTACCAACCGGCCTACCTACCTGCCTACCTACCTGCCTACCTACCAACCTGCCTACCTGCCTACCTGCCTACCTACCTGCCTACATACCTACCTGCCTACCTACCTGTCTACCTACCTACCTGCCTACCTACCTGCCTACCTACCTGCCTACCTACCTGCCTACCTACCTGCCTACCCACCTACCTACCCGCCTACCTACCTTCCTACCTACCTGCCTGCTGCCAGAATGTTGATGGGGGACTTTTTTAAGAAAAACAAACAAAATCACTTTGAGCGGTGTGTTTAGATACGACGGTGTTTACAAAAGAAATACAAAATCCGGTACTGACCATCTGATTCGGCGATAAGGATCTTCAACATTTGAGAGAAGTTGCTTTAAAGATCCACTATACAACTTTAGACCAACCGACCTGGTATTTTACCTACAGTTCCTGGTAAACGTCTGAATTTTATCAACTTAAACCACTTTCGTTCAATTTTCCGCAAACATACTTTGTCAAATATTTAGGAAGTACAGTTGAGCTGGTATTTTCTTGTATTGTATTTTAAAAAAAAGGAAAACCCCAACTTTCATGATCATATATACATACTCCAGAAGTGACTGAGCCTTAAAATATAATTGCCATTTAATTAACAATCTTATGTTATTGACATTTTTTTTTATGATTTCAACTGGGAACTGTTCTTAGTTTGAATATATATTTATTAATATGGTCCATTAATTTTACTATTCATTTGTGCTTTTAGTTCTAATTATTGTCCAACATCATTTAGGTAATAAACCTCTTAACCTGGAGTTATAATTTAACCCCAACATAACCTTAAATTAAAACAGTAAGCATTAGAGAAAGTTAAAAATGTACTCCCCTGTATCAGAGGATAGCCTTGCTCCATGTTAGTTAAGCATTGTCTGAAACGGATCGATACCAAGAATCGTTATTATCTATTCATTCAAGCCTGTCAATATATTTGTAAATTAATTTTAACCTAACCTACAAATAATTATTTTCTTATCATTTTGTCTAAAATCTTAGTAAAAAATATTGTAATCACTTTACAAGACTCCATTTAGGACACATTACGAGTACCCAGATAAAAGTAATAAATTTAAAGGAATAAAACAATTTTATTACAAACAGAATGACGTCGAGGAGAAGGAGGTATTTTAATGGGCAGTAGTTAACATGTTTATAACTAAAAATCATCCCAACTAAACATAACCTAAACTTGTATATAATAACAAGTTAATTAACGTTTAAAGGTTAGGTTAAGCTGGTTTGGGTAATATTGTTAAAATACGCTATTGGTTATTTCTTGGGAAATTATTAATGGTTAACTATGGAGGAGGACCCATGTAAATTCAAGTCTAAGAAGGTATTTTAAAATTAAATCGAGCTTTATTATTATTATTATTATTATTATTATTATTATTATTATTATTCAAATTGGTTTTCTTCTACTCTTAAATACTATATTAGGAAAAACATTTTTTTTCGAAACGTTTAAACTAACAAATAATGGTGTATTCTATTCATATTTTTCTCACTTTCGTAAATTCGTTAAAACTGCTTTGATTATAGACAGATCTAATTGGATGAACTCAATAGAAAATAGTATTAAATGCAAACCCAAGGAATTTTGGAAATTTGTTAAAAACAATAGTGTGAATAAAGTTTCCCCGTCCAACCTAGAAATTAATGGCAGGATTATATTATTATTAGCACCGCGCCTTACTACCCGTTCGGGTTATACGCACTTACGCTAATGTGTAATGGTAGGGTGATTGTTAGATGAAATGGAGGACCTACAGTTTAACGTGGAATCCGAACCACGGTGGAGACCTGGCATTCCTCACATTCACAAGATGTCTTGTTAGAGAGGTGAAGGAAGGGTTTGGTGGCAAGATTATAGCAGATCCTGTATTAATTGCTAATACGTTTGGGAGCTACTTTCATTTCGTTTATAATTCAGCCCCGTTATTGAACCTAACGTGCCTTTGTGTCCTTGACACATTACACCCTTGGATGTTGCTAGGGCTATAAAAAAAATTGAGTTCTTCTAGATGTGTCGGGACAGATGGAATTCCAAGTTTTATTGTTAAAGGCTGTGCCAGCATTTTTAGCCCTTTGTTAGCCTATATTTTTAAGATTAACCTGTAAAATGAAACTTTTCCTCTTACATGGAAATAATCTGTTGTCATACCTATTTATAAAAAAAAGGGGCCATAAACAAATACTTGTAATTAATTACTTAATAAGTAATATTGTTAGAATTTGCCTCTGTGGAAGTCTTTAATTTTACTAGACGTTAAAGTTAAAACTAAGCTAGTGAATCATAGGTAGGTGTTAAATTAATCATAGTGATAGTAATATAGTATATTAAGCACTTTAATAAAATTATTGATATAGTATTTTGAGCACTTTTAAGCTCTGGTAAAAATATCAAGAGCAAGCCAGAGTAAATAAAATCAGAAAAAAACAATCTCTGGGCTTTACTCTGGTTTGCCTTCGGTTATGAAACAACCAGAATTTAGTCTGGATCTTTCTGGGGCTTCGGTTTACTCTGGAATAGTTAGTTCTTTCTGGAATGCTGTGGTATTTTGCTTTGGTCTGTGTTATTTATCTCTGACATGCTATGGTAGTTTGCTTTGCACCATGTTGGTTATCTCTGGGATATTATGGTACTTTACTCTGGTTTGTGTCGGCTATCTCAGGGATGCTATGATATTTTGCTCTGGCATCTGTTGACTCTCTCTGGGATACTGTGGTATGTCATTATTATTTAAGTTGGATTTCTTTGGGATGCTATGGTATTTAAATCTGGTCTATGTTGGTTTTCTATGGGAAGCTATGGTATTTAAATCTGGTCTATGTTGGTTTTCTATGGGAAGCTATGGTATTTAAATCTGGTCTGTGTTGGTTTTCTATGGGAAGCTATGGTATTTAAATCTGGTCTATGTTGGTTTTCTTTGGGATGCTATGGTATTTAAATCTGGTCTATGTTGGTTTTCTTTGGGATGCTATGGTATTTAAATCTGGTCTATGTTGGCTTTCTTTGGGATGCTATGGTATTTAAATCTGGTCTATGTTGGCTTTCTTTGGGATGCTATGGAATTTAAATCTGGTCTATGTTGGTTTTCTTTGGGATGCTATGGTATTTAAATCTGGTCTATGTTGGTTTTCTATGGGAAGCTATGGTATTTTCTTCTGGTCCGTATTGGTTTATTCCGTCAAAAAAAAAAGACTAAAACAGAATTCCAGAGTTTTCTAGACAAAGTCTATTTCTTATTGGTTTGATCTGTACCAAATAGAACCAGACCAAACCATAATCCCAGAGTTTTCCAGGTGAAGTATGCATTTTATTGGTTTACTACTTTACTGTGAGAACCACAGCAATCCATACATCAGCAATTATCTGAATTTCATTGGTTTTCTTTGGACCTTTAAGAACTATCTCCATTTTTCCTATTTTTTTTATAGCTTACTCTTATGCTTTCCCACCAGGAAAATCTTCATGTGTCTTTAAATCACAATCAAATATTTAAAAATTCATGGTACGTTTCTAAAAACGTTTAAAAGGGTGTAGTAACATTAATAAAAAGTTATCTGGGGAAAATAAATCATATTTTGATAATATTCTATATTATTTATTCATAATGAAAGCGTACATATCTGTTTCCATATATTTTTAAATCAAATAATTTATTTTAGATTTCTCGATGTGGTCGTTAACGTCGATTTTACTAATGGCAGAGTGAAGGAAGTCTTGGAGTTCTTCAGCGATGTACTCAGCAACACCCTGTATGAGGTAGCTCCGCAGTGAGCTGATTATAGTTGTCACCACAGCTTCGTCGAGGACCTTATGGCTCACCTCAACATCGCCGATGGTTCTGTAATAGGGACAATACGGAGCTGTTTGTAGTCCGTTGAGCTCTCTAAAATAAAACTTAGTCCGATGATCTGGTGAGAGACTATTTATCTAAGGATTGCGAATAGCTATTTAATCAGTGGTTATTAGAGAATGTCTAGTTACCCTGGAGAGATTGCCTTCACGTCTCCAAGCTCGGCGGTGTATTTGTGGTTATGCTTCTGGACGAGAACAGAAACCGAAGCCTCAACTCCATCAATATGGGATTCCAAAGTTCCCTCTTCAATCAGTTCGCCGTCACTTCCATTCACCTTGTATTTGTACGTCAGCTGTGACAGACACGTTACGTTACAAATTGAACTATGGAACAGATGCATACTGTTCCCTCGAAGCTCTGCATCAAGCATTTCAAACTTGCGGCCTGACCCATAATTCAGTGCGGTAGGGTTAGTTCTTTTTATAAACGTTGTAGAAATATATATATATATTATGACATTTACAGTAGCCCCGTGGCTTCTTTGGTGCCGACTGACAGCTCACAGCTGACTTTTGAGAGTCAACATTTAGGTATATACCTAAATTTTGACCGTCATAAGTGACAGCTGCTAAACACATGTTTTTTGCAGATCATCTAATTCGGCGTAGTGATACGTAATTTGGTCTGGTAACTATTTAAAGCTGTCAGTCAGCACCAAAGAAGCCATGGGGCTACTGTATGAATATATCATTAATTTAATTGGTGAGATCTATCAAGTGAGGTTGGTACATTAAAGTTTTACTCTTTACTCGGCGGAGATAAATTCTCAAAAATTGTTAAATATGTGCTACAAGTGTTTACAATATTTGTCAGCACGTGAGTGTTCTTTCGCTCATGAAAAATAACTAAAACACCCCAGGGATAACTTTTACCGAAACGCATTCGTCATCAGTTTTGAACGTGGCTTCGACAAAAGATCTAAAGCCCTTCACCCACTTGCTGCAAATAATAAATAATCGAATCTTTGGTTAAAGAATTTAGGATAAGTCTTAACATTTTATGTAATGTTAATGTTCTCTTAGTTATAACAAGGATCTTGAAATTTAAATTATTTTCCTATTAAGATGGCGGCAATATTTAACTATCAGAATTTTTCAATGTCCAATATGTCTCTAGTGATAAAACGAGAATGATAGTTCTGCTTCGCATAGAACATAACCACCATTATTAAGAGGCACCCCTTCCTCCTGTAACCTCACTGGGAGTCAGGATGAGCAGTTATTGGTAAAAAAAATAATAATTGTGCGTTGATTTATTTATGGGGTGATCTGATGATCTAGGGGTAAGGTGTCAGACTTCTATGCTGGCGGCCGGGGTTCAATCCTCGGTCCCGGCATAGATTTATCTGATTACCAAACCCTTCCTTCACCTCTGACAAGACATCTTGTGAATGTGAGGAATGCCAGGTCTCCACCGTGGTTCGGATTCCACGTTAAACTGTAGGTCCTCTAATTCATCTCACAATCACCCTACCATTACACATTAGCGCAAGTGCGTACCTATAACCCGAACGGGTAGTAAGACGCGGTGCTAATAATAATAATAATAATAATAATAATAATAATAATTTATTTATGATTTTCATGACAAACATTGAACAAGCTGGTTTATATTCACTCCCTAGTGGCATGTATTAAATTTGCAACTCGCATTGGTCGGTCTTAACCAAACAATATTTTTATAATAATTTATGCAAGTTCATGCCAGTTATCTTGTCATAATCACTAATAGTATTTTTTTCCCCAACTGATAAATTCTGCAGCACATGTGTATTTAAAGTGGGTTTTCTCGTTATATGTTTTTTAAAGCACTTTATCAAAGTTGACTGTAAATAAATGCAAAATAAAATTTCATGCACCGTTCATATAACTCGCCACTTTAGGCAATAAAAGGAATACAGTCATTTATTATCGATTAGTATCACGTGCTTTGGTTGGGTTACATTATTATAATAAATAGCGTATTGAATAACACACTAGAATTCAAGGTTGGAAGGTAAAAGGGGGCAATTAAGACAACCAATACAATTGATGGACGACCTCAAACAAGGAAACAATTTGAAGTTTCAGGATATAAAAAGGAATCTGCTTTTGGTAAACGGCAGAGAACTTAACTTTGACATGGAAAAGTACCTAACACTAGTATAACGATAGTAAAAGATAGAAAATATGTTCCTTTCATTCCTACGCTGTGTTAAGTTATATGTATAAGTCATTCACGAGCTAAGTTTACCTGGATGACAGCTCGAAATATTACTAGAAGTAGTCCCTAATATATCACTACGCCAACAGCTGACATCTATCACTTTGGATGACTGTAATGAAAACAGATGGTAATATATTAATGTGATAGTTAACCACAATAATTTAGGCCAATATTATTTATATATTTATTTGAGGTCGGACACAAAGTTTATTTATAGTTTTATTCCCCTTGACGAAATATTAACACCACTTACACAAAAACTTCTAACGAACATAGCCTCAAAATGGTGACTGACGAATCTAAACCATATGTTTGAACATGACGGTAAACAAGTTTTTTACAATGATGCAGACACGCGGTTGATGAAAATACTTTTTTCAGTTAAATATTTCAAAATACGATAAAATAATCATAAAATCATTTATTGTATGTAAAAAAAACAATTTTCTCTTTTCCAAGTAATTACGATGCCTGTATTAAAAGGTATTGATGTATGCACTATATTACACAAAATCAGTAACGGCCCAAAACGAAAAATAAGTACTTTTAATTATGTTTAAAATATTGTTTCGAATTGGATAAAAAGAAATTATTTAAAAAAAATTAATATTATGAGAAAACTTAAGGTTTATGTTATTTTAAATGTAATACATAACAGGTAATTAAAGATCTTTACATTTATAACAAAACTGTGATATTTTACAAGTGTTGGCAACCCAAAACCTAAACATATGATTTTCGAACTGTCATCCAGGTAAAAACCTATCGCGAACGGAATATAGGTACCCTTATATATTTTCTACTCAACCTAACTTGACCTAGTGATAAACATTTTTTTTTCCTCCTCGCCTTCTCTTTTCTCAACCACCCAAAAAAAATTCTTGGGGCCCCTTAAGATATAACTATCATATATATGTCTATAGTTGTTGATGTCACAAATAATATTCCAGAGGATGTCTCTTACCTTAGCTTCGGAAATGGTGAGGTTGCTACGAATAACACTGTCTCCATCATCACCTGCATCAACCGCAACATCACCTGCACTTTGCACGCCCTTGATACTTCTTACTTTTCCATTACTCACCAGAATACCATAGGTGTTATTCTAGAAAAAGAGGTTCCCAACAAATTAATGACACTCGTCTCTAAAGGACCTAAGGTTGTTTTTTTTAAATCTCACGATAAAACTGTCCATTAAATTAAAACTTACATTTGACTCAAAAGACAACTCTAAGTCAGGATCGTGTGTTTTAATAGAAGATTTATCATCTTCTGAATCAACCAGGCTAATGACGTCGTACATGTAGCTCAAACCATTTATTGTTACTTCCGAATCGTCATCCTTGGACTCTGTGTTTGACCCTTGGAGTGTGCTGAGGAGAAGAATCACACATGTAGCACCAATTGTTGACAATTTGGTAGTCTTTGGGTCATACGTTGCCCACAAATTATTGCCTGAACAATTTCCCAATAATATATATTTCAATCATTTTAAAGATAAAGAAAGGATTTTTTTTTACTATAAGAGAAACATTATTATACTTTCTATAGTATAAGTAACCCACCTCGGTGGCGTAGTTGGCTAACGCGCTAGTCGTTTTGAGCTCGAATGCTGAGGACAGGGAGATTGAGGTTCGAATCTCGGTCGGGTGAACTGGGGGGTGATTCTTCCTAAATGGTTTTCCAATCTACCTCCACGCAAATGCGGGTTAAATTCCACTAATTCAACCTATTCCATTAGCGTAGTTAGTACTTAAAGGGTATAACCCAAACGGGTAGTAAGACGCAGTGCTAAATATTAATAATAATATACTATAATTAAATATATTTTTTTAAGGTTAGCATTATCTTAATATATTTAAAACTAGGTTTTTTTTAGCATAGCCTCCTATTAGAGTTTCAAGTAGTAAATTGTAATGGCCAAAAAAAGTTAAATTTAGAGTAATTGTACCCATATTTGACGATCTACGAAATGTTTCATGCTCCAATATAATTATTACTTATAATAATTATGTCAAATAATACTAAAGTAATACCTCTTGTGGCTTGGCTTGGCTAGGACCAGAGGTGCTGCCAACAGAAGAACGAGAAACAGCTTCATGTTTGTTTGTTGATTAGTTTGTTGATTTGTAGAAGACTAGTAGCCAACTGATGAACTATCCTCACTCCAACTATGGTATTTATACCCACTTGCATCGCTTCACTAGCGCAGCCACTAAATGAGTGGTGTCATATTTAACTAGGAGCGGAAAATCCCAACTTTAAGTATCTTTTGAAGTATAAGATAAAATATAATGTTTTATTGTCAGTCATTTTTAACTTTAGATTTTACATTTGCATTGATTATTATCTAGTTAATTGTATATATTTCATATGAAGCATTATGGCGTTGGACGTAATCAAAGCAATGTGATACCAATAAAAACAATCTCTATGATTTGAGCCCGCAAGCAAGCTATTCTGGAGCGGCCACCACCGTTTGTGAAGATAGTCCCAAAATGTATGATTATAGGATGTCGTGTGGTCGGCACAGCGAGCCCTCCAGCTGTAAATTTCAGTTTTCTAAGCCAAAGCTGCTACTTCTTTATTCAAGTAGTTCATCATTTATCCTGACGAGGTTAAGTTTGGTCCTGTTCCAGACCCATTGCTTCACAAACACATTTTTGAAAAACTAGGGATCAAAACCTCGGCACTTTGACCACTATCCCACAAAGGCGGTGTTCATACTATACAATTAATTGCAGAGTCAGTTAGCAGATGTATGTTTGTCTAATTTTGGGAGAATGGGTTTGAAACCTCAAACCCTCTTGGCCCCCCTCTTCTTGGCTACGGCCTTGTCTGGAAAATATAAATCAGCTTTTCCATATTAAAAGTAAAATAGTTAATAGTCTAGTGAACATCGAAAATTTAAGCTCACATTTTAAAAAAATCCTCTGGAAGCTTTTCTTGAATTCACAAATCTGGTCTTCAATTTTTAGTGAGTATTCACTAATAGCTAATCGTGATTCATATTTCTTGAATATGTATTAAAATGTTTTATAAAGCACCAAACTACCGCTTTAATTTGACATCACCACATACAAAGTTTGGTTGTAAAATCTTTCACAACTATCATACATGGTGTTATAAGTTTATTAATTCCTTGAAGACTTGAGTTTAATTCGCCTCCACATTCCGTGGGCCGGATCTGTCAGGATAGCTTGCGGGTAAGGGTCGGTGGCAAGGTGGTTGGTTGGGTTCTAAATGGTACTGGAGGTTCCGTTTTTGGATTCATAAGTGAAACCAAGAGTTAATACAAAATGTGATGTTAAAAGGTGCCATAAAGAAATATAATAACTTGGACGTATGCCCTCGTGAGAGAACTGGCTTGGTCAGGAATTTGTGAAATGTTGGCTCGTTTGACACCTCTCGTGACCCCCTACAGACTCGAACACGGTATCCTGGGGATGGGGGCTGTCCTCTAGTACAAGTACCACCGATGATCCGATGTTCTAATCCGTATGGTCCAGCGATGGGCAGAGTAACACCTCCGGAAAAGATATTAATGTGTCAGCCTCGATAGCCATAAAACAGAAGCTCCTATTACCAATCCGGCCCAGTTACTGCACAACTGTAACAAGATTGTTGTGAGTAGTCAGCATTCTTTCTTGATGTTCTAATCCGTATGGTCCAGCGATGGGCAGAGTAACACCTCCAGAAAAGATATCAATGTGTCAGCCCCGATAGCCATAAAACAGAAGCTCCTATTACCAATCCGGCCCAGTTACTCCCCAACTGTAACAAGATTGTTGTGAGTAGTCAGTATTCTTTCTTGATGTTCTAATCCGTATGGTCCGGCGATGGGCAGAGTAACGCCTCCAGAAAAGATATCAATGTGTCAGCCCCGATAGCCATAAAACAGAAGCTCCTATTACCAATCCGGCCCAGTTACTGCACAACTGAAACAAGATTGTTGTGAGTAGTCAGCATTCTTTCTTGATGTTTACTAATTCATTACAACGAGTTTACATGGCCAGTTCTATCAGACACGTAGATTCAACAAAGTTCTGAAAATTAAAATAAACATCCGAATCTAGCTCTGAGCTGTGGCTTTTAGTTGATTTAAATGTTTGGTCATATCGACCATAAATGCAACATCTGGAATCCATTTTTTTTATTTATAATATATGAAAAAGCTTGTGATTTAATTTCAAAGAACAAAGTAATTTGGTTTTTCAAAGAAACTTTTTGACACCTTGTGTGTGACAAGAAAACCAACGAATGCCTTTGTAGTACGGCAAATCCTCTCGATCATATTCCAAATCACAGTCTAGGAAATCAAATGGTCAATGGTTCAATTCAAGGGCACGAATAAAACTAGTTATTCCTACAACTCGTTTTAACACATCGTTCATTTTAACACTTTGCCCCAACCAGCCCTGTGGTGTAATGGTCGGTGTACCTGGCTAAGAGCCTTTGGGTCCCGGTTTAGATTTCCAGCTTGTACCTGATGTAGTTTTCTTGAAAAGGTAATTAGCCCAACGGTCACCAAGGTTTGGCTAGTCATACCTAAGTAGTTAGTTTAGGTTTAAGTGTTTCTACTCGTTCCTCACCCTCATACTCACTATCACCATAACGCTATCTCATCGGAACATGGTAAGAGCTTCCACGGAAAGGATGTACGATTAGTCGTCTCCTGGGCAACGGTACGTTAGTAGGCATAGTGGCCAATATTTCCACAAAGAGAGCTCCAGATTGATTCAATAATACAGTTAAGACAAGACAATGTTTTACCAACTGTATCACTCACTTTTCCCACATAATATTTCTGGTGCAACATGAAATACAACAGTTTATTCAGTGGCAGCTCATATTTTTCAACAGTATTTTTACTTCAAAAAACAGCCTTCACTATAAGTGGTTCCGTGAATGGGTTAATAATTCTGCGACAGTTACCCGTGACTGCGGCTGGAGTCGCGTGGCTACGGCCGCAACAGATCGTGACGACACTAGCCGCATGTTACAGTTACCCGTGACTGTGGCTGGAGTCGCGTGGCTACGGCCGCAACAGATCGTGACGACACTAGCCGCATGTTACAGTTACCCGTGACTGTGGCTGGAGTCGCGTGGCTACGGCCGCAACAGATCGTGACGACACTAGCCGCATGTTACAGTTACCCGTGACTGTGGCTGGAGTCGCGTGGCTACGGCCGCAACAGATCGTGACGACACTAGCCGCATGTTACAGTTACCTGTGACTGCGGCTGGAGTCACGTGGCTACGGCCGCAACAGATCGTGACGACACTAGCCGCATGTTACAGTTACCTGTGACTGTGGCTGGAGTCACGTGGCTACAGTCACAACAGATCGTGACGACACTAGCCGCGTGTTACAGTTATCTGTGACTGTGGCTGGAGTCACGTGGCTACAGTCACAACAGATCATGACGACATTATCCGCATGTTACAGTCGATTTCGAGATGTATGAGAGTACTGTACATGTTATCTGAGTTTAGAAATTTTTTGATATTTTTAGGAAGGAAGAAGATGATGATGAAATAATTTTAATAATGGTTGTACAGCCGAAGGAAGAGACAACACATGATGCCGTAGCCCCATGGCTTCTTTGGTGCTGACTGACAGCTTGGAAAAGTTACCAGACCAATCTATGTATCCCTACGCCGAACCATATGATCTGCAAGAACATGTGTTTAGCAGTTGTCACTTCTGACAGTCAACATTTAGGTATATATCTAAATGTTGACTGTCAGAAGTCAGCTGTGCGCTGTCAGTCAGCACCAACGAAGCCACGGGGCTACTGTATATACCTAAATGTTGACTGTCATAAGTCAGCTGTGAGCTGTCAGTCAGTACCAAAGAAGCCACGGGGCTACTGTATATACCTAAATGTTGACTGTCAGAAGTCAGACTGTGAGCTGTCAGTCAGCACCAAAGAAGCCGTGGGGCTACTGTATGTCCTTGTACTTGGGATGTTTAAATCGTATACGCATAGATGTTGGAGAACAGAAACACATCCTGTGAGGGGGTCACTAGCACCTCCAGTTTTCATTGTTTGAATATTTTAAAAAAAAGATTGACAGACACAGTGCCGCCATCGCCTCGTGTCGCAGACTAAGCTTGAACTGCGCATGCGCAAAGACTGCGACTCCCATCGTCGGTCGCAGCTTGGACAACGCATCTTAAAGTTATTCGGCGATAACAAAATGTGAGTCACAACTTCGGATGAATACTGCAAGTTGCGAGATATAATTGGGATCTGTTCTTTTACCCATGAATGCGAAAGAAAAAAACAACTTAAAACTGCTCAGAAATGTCATGTAAAATGTTAATTATGCTAATAAGCCCCGATACATGAAGACAGTTCCGATACCCCTTCCAAATATGGAACTTTTATATATATACCTAGTGTGTTGTTCAGTGCCTGATCGGGCTAATATCCATCCTCTCTATATGACTAAATGTATGGACCAACACGAGCCCGGACCGAGGCTGAGCTATAGTGTCGCCGTCTGCCGCGCAGATCCAATGACGCAGCGTTGTTCCATGTTCACTGGGAATCGAGTCGCTGGTGTAGCGGATTATGGGAACCTACACCATAGTGGTGCACTGATCTATGCACCAATGTATCACTCAAACTTCTCCCAGAAGCCTTTGCGCGTCAGTCAACCTCGTGAAGCCAGAGCACCAAAGGGAAAAAGTACTCCTGTATCTGCAGTGAGGGGTACTAGACTGATCCTGTACTAGCCACAAACTGCCAGAGTATGAGCTGGACGCTACGATCCCCAGGGGGTTGGGGATCACCTGGTATGTGTACCGACCCCCCCCCCCTCCCCCTGCGTTCATAACGCCAATCGAGGAAATATTATCCCCTTTATTTGGCAAATGTAATATATTGAAACTCTGCAAATAGGAAAGAAGATAAATAACAATGGCCTTATTAGTTATTGGTGTTAAATTAGTTAGGTACTTAATATAAGGAATTGTGTGTTTAAAATGGGTGTTTGTCTTGTGTGGAAATTAAGTATGTAAGCGAGTATATAATTATGTGCGAACTGTATAATAAGAATGGTCGGGGAACCGTTAGGTGAAATTTTCAGTTAAGTATTAATAGTAGTGTTTGGGAAATAAATACCATGGTATGAATTATAAATATCAGTTGTTGTATAAGATGGCTATGGCCTAAGAGGGATTCACATTGAAGGCTCGAAGTTAGCGGACATAGTTATACTTTCAAATGATTTAATTGAGATAGTTATATTCTACTTCAAGCCATAAATATGTTTAACCCTATACTGCGTTTTAAACTGCTCTAGGATTGAAGTCAGCACATCTGGTGTGGGGGGTAGTGGAGGGTCGTCACATGCTCGACCAATCCGTGAGAGGTAGTTGTCATAGCAACCGATGCACGTTGCCAGATTTCTTGTCAGTCACTGAATATGCTTGCATAGTAGTAAAGTGCAAACTCCCGCTTTGTGGCAACTATGTTTCCCGGCCTACCCACCACGCATATCCTAGAGCAGTTATCTTGGTTCGTAGCGTTGGGAAAACTGAAGAGTGTTATGTATTTTGCACAAGTAAGACTTGAATGCTAGGTCAACAGGTCCCAAGGTTAAGGTAGGATTATTCGCGGTACTACGAATAAATTCGAAGTTTCTATTTTGTTTTGTTGAAGCATCGTTCCAATTTGGGAAGGTTGACCCGATTATTTTGTGGTTTTGAACTCAAGTATGAGTAGGTTCATAATTGTTTTTGAGCACCCAAGTTTTATAACCCACGCTCGTTCAGGGCGCACAGTCTGGCACAGGCACGTATCCAGGGGGGGTCTGGACACCCCTTCAGTGAAGAAAAATAAATTAAAAGAAAATAGAAATACAAATAATAGGTAACATTTAAAAAAGAAGAAAATATTTTTTTTAATTTGAATCGTAATGTAAATACGTAAAGTAATAAAGCGATGAAGTGAATTTATTTTCAAAGTAGTTGTTGCCCTTATCAGGCTACCATGGTCTATTTCTCCTCCCTACCCTTCTGCCCCTTGTCAAAACTATATGAAGCTTATTACAGCCGAACTGGAGTCTGTTGTATCCATGACGCATCCGCGAATAAAATAAACGGTGAAGTTATTTCCACATAGTCTATTCATAGACATCTACAGTGTTGCCAGGTGTGGAACCTTATACAGCGCTTTTCCTATTCATTCTTTGGGAACATCACTTGGGAAGTTGTATTCGCGCTGCACACTTTGCTGCCCTAAATGGACAAGTTCGTGACACGGAGGAAAATGAAAAAAATAATCTGATTCTTCTTTTACTATAAGGGTTAATTTAATTGTAATATTTAGGAATGATTGTTTAATATGTTTCAAGGCTATCAAGCCCTTAACTTAAAATGCAATGTTATTATCCAATGAGATTGACCAGATAATATAATTTTGACTGTAAAGAAAATGTTCAGAGACAGTTTTATTAAGGTAGCACTATCTATCAGGGGTGGAGCCAGGATTTTCGTGAGGTAAGGGAGGGGGGCGCGGGTGCTTCCTTATGGACCAGCCAGGAGCAGATTCTACCTCGGGAAATTCTGACGAAAAAAATCCCTCAACATTTGAGAGTTGGAAAGGGGGAGGGGGGTAGGGATGTTGTCAAATAATCAGGGTACGTAGTAGAAATAATTAAATTTCGGTGGAAAGGAAGGTTGGAGGCTGTAATTACCAAAATAATGTTTTTTAAGGAATTTGCCTTCCAATCCAAAGAAGAGTCCAAGGACCCTTTCCAGTAAAATGTTACAAATCTATATGTTCCAAGAAGTTATTTAAGGAAGGGGGGGGGAGGGGAATTCCTCAGTCATTTTGATGCCACTAGAAACTATTTGACGTGATATTTACCTTTTCTTTTTTAATTAATCTTTTCTATAACCTATATGGAATGGTCTTTGCCTGGCAATTTTTTTTAAAGAAGGTAGTTATTATAAAAAAAATTGTTTTCTCATTAATTAAAATAACTTTATTAATGTGCACTTACACAGAAATACGCTATAGTTTAGAATTAAATTCATACACAAAATAGTTATATTTATTATTCCAAGCAACCAATAACCTGTTAAATTTTTCAAGCGTGTATGTGTTAATGATGAAATTTAAAGAATCTACATAATATATAATACTCTCGCAGTACAAAAGTGTTATGAGCATTTTTACTTTTAAAAATCCAATATAAATGAATGAACCCCCCCTCCCCCCAATCCCCAACCATTAACAAAATCCTGGCTGAGTGCCCGGGTTTGGATCGGTGTGTGCATTGAATTCGGGCTGTTAGTTAAGTGAAGGGTCAAAAAAAATAGTACTACCCTTTTATTTAAAAACTAGCGATTCCTTTGATTTTGATCTCGTCTATTTTTAAGGCTTTTTCCAGTCTGGTCTTTATATCTAACTATGGCAGATTAATTAATGTAATGGTCAAGCCCGTAAACACACACAGAAATCGTGTGTGAGTTGTTGTAGTCACATACTTGACTCCTCAAATCATTTGCAATATGTTCAGCTAGTGTGGTTCATGTGAGACGAATACCCCGAAAATCTACCTTATCAGTAAACCTAATTTTTGCAGTTTCAATCAAGTATTATTTTATAAATACCCCATATGTAAAGTGGTTATGAATTTGATACAATCCAATGTGACCAAGTATAAGTGGTTGTTATAGCTCTCTCATTCACTTTACTATAATATTGAAAAAAAAATGTTATTTTTTTAAGATCAAAATCAGTTTGTTCAATTAAGCTTTTCATTTTTTTCCGACAAATAAGCTCCCATTTCAATTTATGGGTATTAGAGTGACGATTAATATTGTGTTCTTTACCAAACTGATTATTTACATACGAGGAAAAAAAATAATTGTATTTTTAATTTTTGCGATAAATAATATTCTAGCTCCCACCTTTTCTTAACACTTGGTCCTCGTCTTAGATTTTCCGTTTTAAAGGTTTTGAAATGAATATTTTGAGGGTAACACTATTTAAAGCGTTATTTACGAGTTACCCTTTACAAAATCCAATAAAATATATTTAAATTTGAATGCATTGAAACTACATTTATGTAACCACTTATTCATATCTAACCTAAAACAATTAGAATAAATCCCAAGACTCCTTGCTAAGGTGGACAAACGATACTGGTTTCAATATTTTGGTTACCTCCTAGCTCTGGAGCAAGCGGGGCTTGGGTGTGAGGGGGTTGGGAATATCTTATCTCCCCCAACATCCCCATGCATACTCGAAACACTTGATAAACAACCTGTCACCATTAGCTCAACAATTTTAAATAAAGAAGACATAAATTTATCATTCATGTTACAAAATGGTAGTCAAAGGCATCAAAAGTTTGCCTCATCTTCCCCTTGACATTCTCTGAGAGCTTGTTTTGAAATTATTTACAAAACTTTACACTGTCATCTCCCTGCAGGTAGGTGAGCCCTATTTTAATTCATAAAACTTAACGTTGAGTGCATCACATGCTGAGACAATCTCTAAGAGGATTCAGACTTATTTTACAGGAGAAATAAGATATTATAAAAATTGGCAAAGTTGAGTGATTGACTTTATAGGAATCTAAGTGATTTTTCCTTCGTATTTAGTAATTTTTAATGGCGAAAGGATGAGATGCTGATTACTATTTTATTGAGTTGACTCAAATATATTAATGATATTGATTTGTTTCACCTTTTATTAAGACGTGTTTTTATATACAAAGTAGTCCATTCACATTACTTATATAGACAGGTTTGGTAACATAATGTATCTTTAAAATATATAATTGGCTCTTGATTTTAAATGAAAAGTTTTAAAAATTAATATAACTGTTTTTCCAAATAAACTGTAAAGTTATTTTAAAAATGTCTCCATGTGTTGATAACGTTCTTATCATGTTATGATGAAATACTTAAAACAATTATCTTCCTGTTAAAATTCTTCCCAAATAACTGTGTTAATCTAGTATTGCAAAAATCTTACTTTTTTTAATCAATTTTTTTATCTTTTTTTGCCTACGTACCTACATATATAATAATATCGCTCCTTTACGGGGTAGGCAAAATCTGTGTATATAGCTCGAAAAACAGCAACTCCGTACTTAATCCATCCCCACTAAATTTCTCCACACTTTCCTATCATTGTATACTCCCTTCGCTTCAAAAACCTCCTTACACTGATTCATGCATGCCATTTTATTTTTAAACCCTTAAAAACAACAATGTAGACATAGTATTAACACAGCTTTGTCTGACATCCTGTTCAATGTCAAACCATTCTTTCAAACCTCCATCCACCCTAACACACGCTTTATTTCCATCAAACATCGACATGATTGCATGTACCATCCATGTGTTAACACCATACCCTCATAAGAACATTCCATAACTTATTCTTATTCATCCAAAAGCACGGTTTCCTTCAGCTCCACGAATGAACAATAAACTTTCTTCCTCAATGCCATAAATTACTCACTTGTCTGCAATGAAAATATTCAGTCCGTGCAACCTCTACATGGCGTGAAACCACATGGTACAACCCAAATCTTGTCCGCAGTTCATTCTCGCAACCCTCTCGATTAGAACCTTCCAACAAACTTTGCCTGTAATACTCAACAAACCAATTGCCGTTGTACCAAGGAAGAGAGACGACATTCTTCCAGTCATTAGGAACATTCGACATCCAACATTGAACAAATCCCGCAATATGGCGATAAGTATAATAACCTCACACTTAAGTATTTCACTTGTGATCCCAACTACAGTAGCCCCACGGCTTCTTTGGTGCTGACTGACAGCTCACAGCTGACAAGTGAGAGCTTTAAAAAGTTACCAGACCAAATTACGTATCCCTACGCCGAACCAGATCATCTGCAAAAACATGTGTTTAGCAGCTGTCACTTTTGACAATCAAAATTTAGGTACATACCTAAATTTTGATTGTCAAAAGTCAGCTGTGAAATGTCAGTCAGCACCAAAGAAGCCATGAGGCTACTGTACGTATCTATAGTAGGGATACTGGTTTGTATTAACAGTGTTAGTGCGCTCAGTGGAAGACTGAGCTACAGTTATATTAATGTTGTGGTGTACTAACTTCAATGGGCCAACACCAATTAGTACAACATTCTTACCATAAGCAGTGAACACTGTCATTGTCGTGGGTATGATCAGGACTATTAATATGGTCTACTCTAAACTGTTTACTAAAAAAAACTGTTTCTAATAATGTTCATGTTTATTTGGTAAGGGGTGGTAATAATTATTTATAGCTTGGTTATTTCGTCTTGTTTATTATTTTTATTACCTTCTTCTTAGTTTATATACGTCTTAGTTTTTCTTCTATGACGACGACATGTTTCGGTGATTTTTCACCATCTTCAAGTCTGAAGAAAAACCAGTGTCATTTCAAATGATTGTATAAAAATATGTAATAAAATTATGAACTAAGAAAATTAAACATTATAAATGGAAACAGTTAAGAGCAATTACAATGTGATATACGAAATATTAAATAGATCATCATTTAAATTAACAAGCTTATAAATACTGTATTTGTATTAAATTAAATGGAATTAAAATCAATCACATTTAATACAAATAAGGTATATATAAGCTTGTTAATTTAAATGATGATCTGTTTAGTATTTCGTACATCACATTATAATTTCTTTTAACTGTTTCCATTTCCAATGTTTAAATTTTTAAATTCATAATTTTATTACATATTTTTATACAATCATTAATTGAAATAACATTGGTTTTCCTCAGAATTGAAGATGGTGAAAAATCACCTAAACATGTCGTCGTCATAGAAAAAAAACTATTATGTATATAAACTAAGAATAAGGGAATAAAAAATAAAATAAAAAATGACCATATAACCTTAGTATTATTTAAAAAGAAAAACTTTAATGGATTGTTTCATCCAGAAGAGAACCAGAAAAATCCCACAGTCCCAGACTGTTCCAGACAATTCTTATTGGGTTTTTTCTGTCCCAAAGAGACCCAAACCTAACCACAGTCCCAGAGTTTTCCATTTGACGTATGGGTTTCGTTGGTTTAGCCAAAGCAACCTATACATCAGTAATAATCTGGATTTTCTTGGCTTTCTTTGGATCTTTAATAACCATCTGTTTGTGCTTAGTTTTCCATAGCTTATTACTGTGCTTTCCCACGGGGGAAGTTTTCGTGTTCCTTTAAATCATAATAAGAATTTTTTTTAAAGGCATAGTACATTTCTTAAGAAGTTTAAAAATGGTTAGTAGCACGAGTAAAATATTATTTAAAGAAAAAATCATATTTTTATAAGATTCTATATTTTTTATTCATAACGAAAGCATACATATCTGTTTTCATATAGTTTTAAATCATATAATTTATCCTAGATATTTTATTTATCGATGTAGTCGTTAATGTCGGTTTCACTAACGGCAGAGTGAAGGGATGCTTTGAGTTTTTCAGCGATGTACTTATCGACATCCTGTGTGAAGTAGCTCTTGAGTAAGCTGATTACCGTTGTCGCCACATCATCGTCGAGGACCTTATGGTTCATCTGAATATCGCCGATGGTTCTGTAATAGGGACAATACAGAGCTGTTTGTACTCCGTTGAGCTCTCTAAAATAAAACTTAGTACGATGATCTGGGCAGAGACTATTTATCTAAGGATTGTGAATAGCTATCTATCTAATCAGTGGTTATAGAGAATGTATAGTTACCCGAGAGCGATGGTCTCCACGTCTCCAAGCTTAGCCTTGTATTTGTGGTTATGTCTCTGGATTCGAATGGTAACCGAAGCCTCAGCTCCATCAATATGGTATCCCAAAGTTCCCTCTTCAATCAGTTCACCGTCACTTCCATTCACCTTGTAATTGTACGTCAGCTGTGACAAACAGGGTGAAATTAGTATATACAAGTTTTACTCACTACTCAGTGGAAATAATTTGAATTTGCGCAAAAAGTATATACAATATTTTCAGCACACAAGTGTGCTTTCGCTTATGAAAAAGCTATCACATTTAGCTCCCAATAAACATTCGGCATCAATTTTTAACGTGACTTCAACCAGAGATATAAAGCCATTCCCACATTGGCTGCAAATAACAAAGTCTCAAATTTTTGGTAAAAAAAATAAATTAAGATAACTCTTTACATCTTATGTAATATTAATGTTCTTATTGCTCTCAACAAGTATATAGAGAATCGAGTTTTTATTTTATTTTAAAATTAAACTTTTTTTTAAAATTCGTCCCCATAATTTTTTTTCACTGTTCAATATGGGTCTTACGGTCAAACGAGTTTGACAATCCTGCTCTACATAATACATAGCCTTGGATATTAAGATGGTTCATAGATACACCGCACCCTTCACCCGCCCGTAATCCTACAGGTGAGTCAGGGGGATCAGGTTTTAGTAAAAATTGTGTATTTATTTAATTATGGCTTCCGTGACAAGTAATATTGAACATCTTGTCCAGCCTCTTTATTTGAATGGCTTAAACTGCAGCTTGAATTGCTCAATCTTAACCTAACAATATTTTGATATTAGTCCATGCAAGTTATATTGTCATATCATCAATAATATTTGTTTCAAACAGATACATCCTACGGCATATGTGTATTAATTTTAATGTTTGGTTTTCACTCAGTATATGTTTTGAACGCTCTAGCAAATTTTCTGGGAAATAAAATTAATCTAGAATCAAATTGTAGGCGGTGTTAATATAACTCGGCACGTAAAGGGATATAAGGAACATCGCGATTTTGTTTATCGATTATTATCACGTAACGTTGGATAGCTCACATCATCGTAATAAATGATTTTTATATTGAGTGAAATCATAGGAGGTAAAGAAAGGGTCCAGGAGGTCCGAGAATGAAACTAATGGATGGATACAAACAAGGAAAGAAGATTAAGTTTCAGGATATAAAAAGGTAAGCTGCTTTTGGGATAATCTAAAAAAAACTCAATTTGGATATGGCAAACTACCTAATACTAATATATCGATAGTAACATATAGATAATATGTTCCTTTCATTGCGACGATATGCCAAGTTATATCTACTCTTAGGCGTTTTCTACTCAACCTAACTCGATATAGACATAAACATAATTTTGGTCCCCTACTCTTTTCTCCCCGTCTAAAAGTAGTTCTGGCGTGCATGATATAGAACTATCTTATATATGCATATAGTTGTTGATGTCACATAAATAATATTCCAGAGGATGCCTCTTACCTCAGCTTCGGAAATGGTAAAGTTGGTCCGAAGAAGAGTGTCCCCATCCTCATTTGACTCGACCTCATCATCACCCGCCCACTCCACGTCCTTGATACGTATTCTTCCATCACTCACCAGAATACTATAGGTGTTATTCTAGAAAAGAGGTTCCCAACAAATCAATGACACACGTCTCTAAAGGACCTAATGTTGTTGTTTTTTTAATCTCACGATAAAACCCCGCTAGTTAAATTAAAACTTACGTCTGACTCGACAGAGTTCTCGTAGTCGGGAGCGTCTGTGTCAATTGAAGATTCTCCATTTTTTGAATCAACCAGGCTAAGGATTTCGTATATGTAGCTCTCATCCTTTATATTTACTTTCGAATCGTCAGGGTCGTCATCCTTGTACTCTGTATCTGACCCTTGGAGTATGCTGAGGAGAAGAATCACACATGTAACACCAATAGTTGACAATTTGGTAGTCTTTGGGGTCATACGTAGCCCATAAATTATTGCCTGAACAGTTTTACAATAATTTATATTTCAATCATTTTAAATCTAACGACACGAGCTTTCTATTTTAAGAGACAAAAATACACTTTCCATAGTATAAATCATTATAATAGATCAGAAACATATATGCATACATATACACACACATTTCAATTAAAGGGGTGCCTAATTTATTTATTTTTTAGTTTATCATTACCTCAATATGATTTAAAACTAGATCCCCTTTTTTTTAACATTGCAGTTTACTACAGTTTTGGGTAAACAAATAGCACTAATATATTATAGATGAAAAGGTTGAGTTTGGAGTAATTGTATCCATATTTGCGTGTAAGGAGGGTGAAAAAAAAAGCCACCCTTATTATATCAAAATGGGATTTGAACACATATATCCCCGTCATTGGGGGTAAATTATATTGCAAGTGTGACGCCTTAGACCACGTGTTCATTTAAATGGTTAATATATTATTAATGTTACGTTGGGCTATTTTAAAACAATCCTTTTTGTTTGCAGGAAGACTTTGATAAAACTTAAAAAAATATTCTTTAAAGTTGTTGTGTATTTATAGTATTTCGAAAGAAAAAATTATCATCTTTATCATGTTAATATAATAGGGTTCTTTAGAATTAACTTTATTTATAAAAATATTAAAGAATAATATAATACATACACGTTTTAAATTATGATATTTTTAAATAATTCTTAACGGATAAAACTGTACATTAAATAAATAGCTAGACAATTACTAGTACAGCAGTTTTTATTTGATGATATACGAAATGTTTCATGCTCCAGTATAATTATTACTTATAATAATTATGTCAAATAATACTAAAATAATACCTCTTGTGGCTTGGCTTGGCTAGGACCAGAGGTGCTGCCAACAGAAGAACAAGAAACAGCTTCATGTTTGTTTGTTGATTAGTTTGTTGATTTGTAGAAGACTAGTAGCCAACTGATGAACTATCCTCACTCCAACTATGGTATTTATACCCACTTGCATCGCTTCACTAGCGCAGCCACTAAATGAGTGGTGTCATATTTAACTAGGAGCGGAAAATCCCAACTTTAAGTATCTTTTGAAGTATAAGATAAAATATAATGTTTTATTGTCAGTCATTTTTAACTTTAGATTTTACATTTGCATTTAATCTTATCTACTTGAGTGTATTTAATTAATATTAAGCATTATGGTGTTGGTCACAATTAAAAAATACGATATTAATTTTTTTTTAAACCTCCATGGGGTGAGCCTACGAGTGAGCTATTCTGACCGAGCGGCCACCACCATTAGTATTGATAGTTCCATCATTTACTGATAAAGGGTGTCATGTCATCAGCACTCTGAGACATCCGGCCGTTATTTTCTGTTTTATAAAACCGAGCGTCTACTTCTGTGTTTAAAGTAGCTCTTCATTTTTCCTCACTAATTTGAGTCTGGTCCCGTTCAAGTACCATTGTTTCACAAATAAATTTTTGAAACCCCGGGGATTGAACCCAGGACCTTTAGTTATGTAATTAAATGCTCTGATAACTATACCACATACGCATTTATACGTTATTAGTAATTAGTTTAATTATTGCAGAGTTAATTCCACTTTTCTGAACTTGACTCCTTCAAAGAAGGTATGCCCTGGGACGGATTTACAACCTTGCCGCCTGTAGGCTTACGACGAAATCCCCCCTCCCCTTTCTACACCCTTACAACTTTCCTAAAGGAGGGCAATACCCTTCTATATATCATTTTAAGTTTTTTTACCATAGTTTTTGTTTTTAATTGAATTTTTAAATTAGACATTTGTATAATCAACAACCATGCACAATTCCATTCCAACAATATAAATTTTAATCTACAAACAAATAAGCATAAGAAATTACAAGTTAACAGGTAGGACCTACAGAATTTAGTAAAAAATAACGACGAGTTTTAAATATTTTTAAATATAGAATATGTTAAGTATAACAAAATGTATGCTACTAAACAATATTAATTAAGTTACATCATTACGTACTCGTTTAATTCACTTCTTATAAAAATGCAAAAATTTACAGATGTTAATATTAAATATGGATTTAGTTCCCTTCCTCACTTGTCACTTTGCTGTCACTTCCTAACATTCATGTTTAACTCATAAATAATCGCGAGTAGTGAATAACACATAGTTCATAGGCCTTTGAAACACATTATTTTAAATATTGGCGTTTATAATAGATACAACATAGAGAATATTAGAAAGACTTAAGTTGATGTAACTTATTATGTGCTATCCATGGACTTGAGAATAGACGGACCTTGCACCAGCCGGTGATAATGCGAGGAGAAGCTCTAGACCAGGCTTGACAAATTCGTTCGACCATTAAGGCCACATTAAACATTAAAAAAAAATACTGAGGGAGCCACATCGCAGATTTTTTTAAAAAAAAACTGTCTTGTCATGATCTTAAATAAAAAATAATTCCAATTTAATATTAATTATTACAAAAATTAAATATTAGAGAAAGATCGCCGTGGGTCAAGTGAACCGGACAAACGAGATAACACAATTAAAGCAAACATCAGTCAGCACAATAGAATTACAACTGATGAAGTCACGGATATACGCCCCAAGCTTGTAACAGGCGTGGCTCAAATGCCTATTGTCTGTTAAATATATACGTTGCACATGCTAAAAGATGGCTGCACAAAACAATCGCAACTCACCATCAAAGAATAACAACATTCCAACACTTCCCCTTGAGTTGGTTGTCGAAAGAACGTCACTATTGCGAATCACCCAGTCTGGCTGATCCCATCCATTGCATGTGTTTAACTTTGGTCAGTCCTTTAGTTAAGAAGTCTGTGACTTGATCGTCCGTTGAGATGTGAAGCACACGAAGTTCCTTGCGTTTGAGTACGTCCCTCACGAAGTGATGACGAATATCGATGTGCTTGGTCCTTGCACGGAACATCGGATTCTCTGCCAACTTCAATAAGCTTTTGTTGTCGCAGAAAATAATCATCTCGCCCAACTCTCCGAAACATATTTCGACGATAATTCACCGCAGATAGACGGATTCCTTAACACTCTCTGAAAGAGCCATGTATTCAGCCTCTGTCGTTGACAGGGCGACAGTTAACTGTTTTTTTTTTATTACCAGGATACCGGTCCACCATGTAGCATGAATATATACCCGGTGTAAGACCTCGTGTCTTTGAGACAGCTTCTCCAGTCTGCATCTACAAATCTTTTGACTGGTCCTGGATCTGAGCCATAGGTCAACCCCACATTGATGGAGCCCTTTAGATAGCGCAATACACGCTTGGCGGCCTTCCAGTGATCGGTACCATAGCAGTTGTTGAACTTACCCAGATGGCTTACAGCAAATTATATGTCGGGCCATGTAGTCGATGCCAAGTATGTAAGAGCCCCGACCAGCTCGCGGTACGGAAGCCTTAGATCGTCTTCCGACTGCTTTTCGTTTCTCTTCAGCTTCAAGATTGTATCCAGGGGGGTTGAAACAGGTTTGTATTCGGACATGCCGAACCACGAAAGCAGATCACGTACGTAGCCATGCTGATGCATCGTCACCTGCCCTTGTGTCTGGTTAAACTCTATCTCCAGACAAGATTTAGCATAGCCTAGATCCTTGACTTCAAAGTGTTTGGCCATTCTTCTTCCAAGTTCAGCAATCCTTTTCCGGTTAAGGGAGGCCATTAGTACTTCGTTAACATACGTCGCAATTAGTATAATGTCTTTCCCTGAACCAATATGGAACAAACAAGGGTCTGAGACTGAAGGTGTCACACCCAGGCTTCTCAAGGTTGCATCCAGCTTAAGGTACCAGCTCCTTCCTGCTTTTCGTAAACCGTGAAGCGATTTCTTCAGGAGGCAAACCTTGTCCCCCCTACTCAATTATTCAAGCATAATCTTTGCCTTCACCCCGATTTGAATCTGGAACTCCGAATCAACAATATCCTGAAGGATTTCTCGTAAAGTCTTCGGTGGTTCCATATGAACCTATTATTCTAGGTGTCCATTCATGTAAGCAGTTTCCAAATCAAATTGCCTAAGCTTCATTCTATACTGGGCTGCAATGGATGCCAGGAGATGAATGGTACCTATTCGAGCCACTGGAGCGAATGTCTTTGTGTAACAAACGCCGGGTTAATGTCTAAAACCCTGGGTGACCAAACGTGCCTTTTTTTCTTTCAATCTTCCCATCCGGTAGGAACTTATTCCGTAGAACAATTCGGCTGCTGACAACTTTGTGACCTCTAGGATGATCAACGAGTATCCAAGTCCCGTTCCTCACGATGGATTGCATCTCATTGCCAATGGCTTGGCACCATTCGTCCACATCGGGACCGCACATTGCTTCCTTTAGAGGCATTTCCAAGAGAAACGCCTGCTCCGCTTCCTCAGCGCTATCAGCCAAAATTGAAATGACTTGGTACTGCTTTTTCAGTCTTCCCCTCGAACCTAACCTGGCCTTCCTTGGCCAACCACAGCCCCTTGTTGTGTGATCAATTTCCTGACGCACATCTACGTCAAGTGCCATGTCATCGGGGGTAGAGGAGATATCCCCATCTTCACCCAATCCTTCAGGTGATGGTGCATACATTTCAAAGGTGATGACAAAGCTGAGGAATACCTCGTCTTCGTCGTCCTCATAGTGTGGGAATGGCTGATCAACTTCACCGTGGCACGTTGAAGGTAATTCAATGTCAGCAAATCGTTAAGCTTGTGTAGATTCTTCGTCCTTCGTGTCTCCTTCCCGGTCCATTTGATTGTTGGCTATCAAACAAGGCTTGACTTCCTCCATGAATTTGACGTCACGGCTTACCACCACTCAATACTTCTTGTGTGACCACACGCAGTATGCCTCAGATTCGTCCGCGTAGCCAAGGAAGATCCCTTCCTTTCCACGAGAGTCAAACTTTCCTCTTCCGGGTTCTCTGTCCAGGTAGAGTACTTGGCTTCCAAATACTCTAAAGGAAGATACGTCCGGCATTCCACCGGTCCATTTCTCGTACGGTGCTCGATCATCCAAGCTCTTCGTTGATAGGCGATTTTAGAGGTAGTTCGCAGTATTAACCGCCTCAGCCCAGAAGGATTTGATCAAGTTTGTTTCCATTAGAAGGCATCTAGCGACGTCAAGAAGATAGCGATTCTTTATTTCCGCCGTGCCGTTTTGCTCCGGGTTGTGTGGGACAGTCAACCTTCTAGTGATCCTTCGCCTTTTCAAGTACTCGTCCTACTCCTTGTTAGTGTATTCTCCACCATTGTCGGACTGCAAGCACTTTACAGTTTTACCCTTTTGGTTCTCAACGAGGGTTTATGTATTCAATAGTAGCTTTGAGTACTTCAGCCTTTGACCTTAAGAATCGAATCTCGCACCATCTGGTGCTATCGTTGATAAATTCGACAAAATACCTTGCTCCTCCTATGGACGTTTTCCTCATGAGTCCGCATACATCTGAGTATCACATCCAAGACGTCTGTGTGACGGTTTGATTTGTTGGTAAACGGGATCCTTGTCATTTCCCCCCGTATACAAATGACACAGTTCAACTTACTTGCTGAATCCGTCAGCACAGCTCCTTTCACAACACATTTACGAACGGCATCCACAATGTCCTTCGCATTAGTGGGACCCAGTTGTCTGTGTAACAAATCGAACGGAACTTTGTTTTCTTTAAAAAGTGAAGTGACAGTGCACGCGCCTTGTTTGAATTCACACACGTAGTACAAATCGTCGACTCTGACAGTACTTAGTACAGTATTCCCGCTCAAGTCTTGTATAATGGCACCGTCTTTTTTAAACCAAACTTCAAATCCACGATCCGTTATCTTACTGACCAACAACAGGTTCGTTCTCAAGTCGGGTACATACATTGAATTGTCAAGCGTTACGTTCCTTTTGCTACCGAATACGTTTGCTACAAATTGTGCTTTGCCTACGACCGCCGTGACAGATGTCACGCTGTTCGCAAGATTTAGCGCACCGTGCCCGGTGTCGTACATTTCGCGGAAAAGTTTTGTCTCGTTGCACAAGTGCGTTGTTGCGCCACTTCCAGACCCCACTACCGGTTTATATCTTTCGACTTGCATGCCAAAACATCTAAGCATACGTTATCCACACATTTCACACTTTCCTTTTTGTCCTTGCTTCGACACTCGTTCCCTTTATGCCCAGGCTTTCAGCACTTAAAACATCGTATTACGTGCACACCTATCTGTTTACGCAGCCACTTTTGTTCACTTCGGGCTTGTCTTTCCGATCGCGCCAGCCGTCATTTTTCTTTGCAAACATGGCACCCGACGACACGTTCCGCGCATCGCTCTTACGAGCATCACTTTCTTATATGATTTTAATACGAAGTGCGTCCGGGGTCGGCAATTCGTCACGTGGTTCAATAGCGCACCAAAAGTTCTCAAAACTAGCGGGTAGGCTGTAGAGTAATAAAATCGTCAACAAGTCTGGGTTGATTGCAACCTCCATGTCGTTCAACTTGTCTATAGAGTCGAAAAAAACTGTTCAAATGCGCGCGCACATCGCTTATGTCAGCCATTTTCTGTGGCGTTAACCTCTTCAAAAGGATTGCCTTTCTTGCAGGGCCTTTGGATTGATATATCTTTTCCAATTTCCACCACATTTTCCGCGATGTTTCACAATTTTTCACTTGCTTGAGTTTATTCGAGGATATAGACAAAATTATGACCGAGCGCGCCTTCATATTATTTCGCACCCATTCTCACACGTTGGCTTCGTTGGCACGATCGTTCGTCAACTCAGGTCTAAACGCGCCACCGTTCACGAACTCCCATAAATCGGTTTTAATTAACACGGCCTGCATTTGTAGTTTCCAGGTATCATAATTGTTCTTGCCTAGAAGTTCAATTCTTGATATATTCGGGGAGTTCATGGCGTCGATCTCAGAATTATCGCACGTCCGTTTATCTTTTATGTTAAACTTGTTCTTTTATACGACACTCGTGAACCTTGACCCATAACCTGTTAGAGAAAGATCGCTGCGGGTCAAGTGAACCGAACAAACAAGATAACACAATAAAACATTAGTCAGCACAATAGGATTACAAGTGATGAAGTCACGGTTACGCCCTAAGCTCATAACGGACGTGACTCGACTTTCTATTGTCTGTTAAAGATATTTGCTGCGCATGCTCAAAGATGGCTACACTAAACAACCGCAACTCGTCATCAAAGAATACCAACATTCCAGGATTAAATAGTAAGTATCATATTTTAAACAAATATACTAGCTCTATATATTAAACAAAAAAATTAAATTAATTTGTAACAATGGTGATAATGATAGATTAAATAGCTGAGCTATTTTAATTTAGTTGTTAATTAATATTATAGCCACATCCATGGATCATATTATTTAGATTAAAAGCTTACACGTGGATGCGAGAATCTAACCTAAAACCTATGGTTTTCACACCAAAAATCTTACCACAGAGTTATCCAGGAGTCATACAACGCCGATAATAATTTTTCACTAATTTTTTTTTTACGGCAGAGTCTGTGATGGACTTGGGAAATTCTTGATCAATTAAAGCTGTGAGCTATCGGCTAACTCGACCCCCCCTTGACTGGGAGGGCTTTATGTTGACAATTGTACTAATACACATATCATGGTGGATTTAATAACAGTGTTAACTTTGGGTTTAAATCTTATGCCCAAGTCATTTTTATCCCTCGGGTATTTGGTTTCATTCAATATGATAAAACATAATGTTAACATAAGTATGTGTTGCCAAACACTAAAACATATTGGTTGTGCGAATTCAACCATTTTGGTCAACTGGTCCATGTTGAAAATCTGGTATAGATTTGTTAGGCCTGTACCAACCTCACATGCCAGCTCAGCTATCTCTTAACAATGCCCAATCCACAAAATATCACATTCTAAACTGTTGTACTTTCTCGACGTTTATAAAAATATAAAACGCGTCACATTGTCCACCATAAAATTTGCGGTAAACACAAAACCGTAAGTAGGGCTGTAAGTTTTTTATGCCAGCCTTAGATAATCAAACGCTAGTACACACAGAAGACGTGAATTAGCCTCGCTGTTGATGTTTAAAATTACTTTAGCTAGTTATACATGTTTGTTATTAAGAATTTTTCTTTGTTCTATAATGACTAACTTCAATTGTATATATGTTTTAAAATAAAATTAAAACATTACATTTGAACTTTGTTAGGATATGTTAGGTTAGATTAGATTTTTCAATTAAATAAATATGAGTGTGTATCTGTAAACATGTAATGTGAACGTATAAATTTAAGTTGCAAAACTAATTATTGGCGACTTTTACTCCATTTTTTTTAAATCTAGGCTAGACTCTTCAAACACTTTGATAGGTCCTTGGGCGCACTTGTTTTGTAAGTGTGTAAAACAGTGTATGGGGCACACTTTTCCCACCTAATGGTGTGATGCTTGATAGAAGGGCACACTTTTCCCACATAATGGTGTGATGCTTGATAGGAAGGGCGCGATTTTCCCACCTAATGGGGTGATGCTTGATAGGAGGGCACACTTTTCCCACCTAATGGTGTGATGCTTGATAGGAGGGCGCGATTTTCCTTAATCCTTATCAACAAGCTAGAACAATTAGAATAAATCACAAGACCCCCACTTCTACGTGTACAAACGAGACTGATTTAAATATTTTGGTTATCTCTTAACTCTGGAATTGGAAACTACTAACGAGCGTTTTCTCTTCATGGTTCATTGGAGGGTCTGACAAACTGCACGTATCAGAAATACGCGACCAATGTTGTGGCCAAGCCCAGCAAGAAATATTGTGTCAGTAGCAAAGTTAAATTTTGCTGGTGCCCCCCCTACCCCCCAATGCCTAGATTGGGGTTGTAATGACTCGCCACACCTTCCTCACGCCTCAAAGAGCCTTCTGGGACATTTAATTGAATCAATGCATCTTGAAAATTTGCCATTGTGTTATTAATTGACTTGTTTTTATTTTCCCCTATCAAATTGAGGGCAATTATTGGTTTTTTCCTAAAAATTACGCCTCCACTTGCGCCAATATAATTTCTGACCTTTTCAACAGAATTGTTATAATGTTTCCCTCCATAAATTTGAACTCTTTGTTGCTCTTGTACAACTTCTGACCTTTTCAATGGATTCAGCCGAGTAATAAACATATAAGATGACACATCTCACCCTCGTATTAGACCAAACACCATTAATTATTTAATCATAGTAATTGGAAAAAAATAATTATGGTGGCTATTTCTTGTGAATCACCATAAGACATACCATATGAACAATTATAATTATTTAATTTTCTATTTTTAGTAAAAAGTGTATAATAAAAGAAACACTTTAAACCTCGAAAATCCAACAGAGTTTTCAAAGCTATGACATGATTTTGTGGAGCCCACAGCAAGGAATATATATTTTTTAACTAAAAAACCGGATTACCGCTGAAACAAACCACGCATCGGAGGCACAGACCGCTATCAACAAATCATCTTCAAGTGTAGCTTAGTTATCTAAGTTATCTCTAATTATTATTTTTTAAATGCCTTTTTAGTCACTTTTGCAACCTTGTACATTTCATTAAAAAATACATATTCCTTCTGGTGATAAGACATTTTCTTACGAAACATTATCTGATAAATAAGACAATACCATTGTGTCTCTGCGGCTACTTGAGAACTAATAGATAATTACCGTCCTGTCAAAACAAAAACTGTTTTCAATTCAAATGATAGGCTCAAAGTTGAGAATTCACAAACATGTTCAAGAGAGACACAATATATTGAAAAATTCATTGGAGATTTTACAGAATATGAAAAAATGAGACAAATTTTTATTTACTTTTTATCAGTGGCGTAATCGCAATTGCTTTAGAAATAGAAATATTTTATAATAATAATAATCATAATCACAAAGTAATACCACTTTTTGCTTGACTTGTCTAGGACTAGTGCTGCCAACAGAATAACAAAAAACAAATCCATGTTTCTGGAACTGATAGTTTGTTTAACTCTGGAAGATTAACAGCTAACTGTTGACCTATCCTCACACCTACCATGGTAGTTATACCCATAGGCGCCATCTGCGGGGGTGCTTTCCTTAATATGCACCCTAAAAAATATTTTCAAGGGTGCTCATCACCCCCAATACTTCAGCCTTTTTTAAACCTTAATTTTACAGCGTTAGTTATATCTTGGATATAGGATTGCGATTCGAACAGTGTTTTCTAGCGTAACAATGGCATGTGCTGCCATCTGATATGCAAGCAAGCGTGATTAAGTTGGTACCACTTGCCACTCGTGAACGGCATTTGTCAACATATTTCTACTGTAGTTTGGTTAGTGGCAGTACTTGTATCGTATGTTCTATTATTGTATTGTGTATGTTTGTTTTCTTTTATTACATTTATTTTAATTTTATTAAACATACAGTACATTGCGACTAACAAATTGCATCCTAAATTTGGCCATTTAAAAAAAGAAACGGTGCTTGAAAATGTGCCAATATTATACCACCCCATCCCCTTTTTATAGAGCACCCCCAAAGTTTTTAACAAGTCGGCGCTTATGGCTAAACCCTCTTGTTAGACTTGATTAGCCTTGTCTTTTCAGCAGAGATTAAACGAGGAACAAATATATATTGTAACGTGGGGGGCGCACGTGACCTGGGAGGGTCACAGGCCGTTCACACGTGGACGTGTGAACCACGAATTCTTTTAAAGATATTGGGGTATGCTGCTGACCAAACACGAATGAAAATGCCCGCGGAATATTCAAAGTTTTAATTATTAAAATTATCACTATGTACACACACCGATTAACTGTACATATAAACTAATTACAACTAAACAAGTCATAAAATAAAATAAAACGAGTCTTAATCAAGTCTGTAAATTAATTAACTAATAGAACACATAAAAATATAAGTAAATTAAATAAACAAATTAACAACTATAAAACACCTAATAACTATTCAAATATTTAAAAACAGTCACAAAAATGTTCATTAACACAGTGTCCACAATAACAAATGTCACTTGTCTCACACACGATACACGGCGGTGACCCGCTATACACGAACGCCGGACTCGCTGACCCACTCGCGGACGCGCCGACCTGCTCGCTGGTCACACTTGACACATTCGCACTGGGAACTCCCGGACTCATCAGTCGCGAGCCAAGAACTGACCTGAGGCTACCGCTGAGCTTGTATTTATAGGGGTGGTGAGAGCTGAGGGTCTGGAATCATCCACTTCTAGAATAAAAAGGATCCAGACCCCTCTAGATGAGTCTCCGTCCTCCCCCCCACACTCCCTCGGCCCCTCTAATCCCCCAGTCAAGCGATAAGGTCGCTACCTACATGCTAGACAAGGAGGGAGACAGAGAGAACAAGGAGCGCAGATACAAGGGACAACAACGGGAACGCGCCGGTCCCGCTGCCAGACTCTAATCTTGTTACAATATTAAAACTTCAAGTACCTATCTAATTTTTGGTGCCACTCATCTTACACTACATGTAGGTAATCCGAATTAAAGTACCTCTTAAATTACAGATAACATTATTTTATTGTATCAAATGTGAGAAATCGATTGATTTTGTTAATAACTCTAGTGGAAAATCTAATTTTTTTAATACATAAAATAGTGTAGGTTTAGTAAAAGAGTAAAAAGCAAGTAACGTAAATTATAGCGTACTTAATTATTTTCACTAAGCTTGTAAAATGCCATGTCAATATAATATTCTATTGCCACCTAATTAACACACATTGTAAAAATCAATCTTGTACATATTTAAATGCCAATATTACAATAAAAGATAAATAGTGCATTACACCGATTAAATGTTATAAACTCATTTATTGTTCGTTCCAGTCAACAAATACTAAAATAATCAGCGGAAGCAAGGAATATGGACTTTATTCGATATTAGATAGACTAGGAATATGGAGGTCATGGGAATGGAGTTCGTGATGAGCATGTTAGCTGTCACGAGGAGAAACAAGATTAGGAATGAAGCTATCTGGGAAAGAAATGGGTACAAGGAGTACATGAGATAGTAGAGGAAGCAAGACTGAGATGGTATGTACATGTAATGAGGATGTTGGAGTACATGAGGTAGTAGAGGAAGCAAGACTGAGATGGTATGGACATGTAATGAGGATGGAGAAAGAGAGGATGCCAAAGAAAATTATGGAAATAAAGTATGTAGGAAAAATACCACAATGGAGGCTAAGAAATAGATGGAAGGAGCAGATAACAGAAAGTGTTCAAGTGAAAGGAGAAGAATGGAAGCAATTAAAGGAGGAAGAGTGGTGGAAGGATATAGGAAGATGGAGGCATTTTACTAAACTGAGCCGGACACAGGTTGGAAACAGTTGATGATGATGGTGGTGGTGGTAGGTAAATATATATTCTCTTGACACAAATTATATCTGTACATTGTGGAAAAGGTTGGGAGGACGTTATACACATTGTATTATATTTAAATTGTAGGGATATTATTATAAACAAAATGTATCAGATCAGTGGTTTCCAACCTTTCGCATGGTTTGACACCAATTTTTGGCCCTGGCAACATCACGACATCTTGATCGCCTACAAGCATTTAGATCATAGTGTACAACTATTTTTTCATTGGACCCACAACTACCCGAATTCAATTACAGCTGCTAGGTAGATAGACTTTAGAGGAAATGTACCCTTGTTTAATTGAAAGGATAAGGGGAAACCATTTAGGAAATATCACCCTCTGTACACCCAGCCAAAATTTGAATCCCGACCTTCCCGTCCTTAAAAAACCAAATGAGCGTGATGTTAGGTCTTCGTGCCCACCGATACTTGTTTTAATTACTATAAATGGCCAACCTATATAATAACCATATTAATGTTACTAATATGGAGCAAAAGAGAATCATTAAACCCCGTGAGTATTTTGGGGGGTATGTTATTAGCCCTACCCGCCCAAATAATGGGCTGCTAAAGTCATCCAAATCAGAGCTGTGTAATCAAAAGTAACACAAACAGCTTTTATCATTTTAACCGCTTACATTTTTATTAATTCGGATTTTGCACCATCCTATAGTCATTCTAATAGATGAACAAACTAAATATAGAGCTGTAAGCTCAAAAAGTCCTGTGGACACACCCGACGCACACCATGATCCCAACTAGGGTCGCGATCCCTTGGTTGAAAACTACTCTGGTCGAGTCGGGGGGCTGTGGGGTACTAGTCTTATCAACTATTTTACGTCATATAAGGGAATTCGTGTTTGACTCTTATATAGTGATATTTTGATTAATTTGTTTGTATATTACGACCAGGAAACGATATCAGGACATTTAAAATGAAGAGGAATAGGTTTTTTTTTTTAAACTAGGCATACAATTGAAAATAAATCAATGTACTATTACCACGATTTAAAAAATCTAAATGATAGCATAAACTTGCCCCCTCATCTCCCTCTTACACACACACACACACACACACAATGTACCTAGCTAAAGTTTATCAAAAACATGTATTTATTACATAAGCAAGAAATTTAAATGCTTAAATTTTGAGCAATCAATTATTATAGTTGATAATTTGTCTTCCACTAATAAGTTCCTATTTTATCATCTTTTTATTCTCTCCTCTCACCATATTACCTATAACCATCAAATTAAAACGTAGTAGTTTAAACTTATTTTTGATAATTGAATTGCGTGCGGGCTTATATTCTAAGATCCTGAGGCTTTTTTGGTTTCAATGTCTGCTCACTGGAACTAAAATATTTACCTTTTGTGAATAAGGAGTGTTATAAAGATGATAAGATGACATTGCTTTGAAATCTCATCCGGGAGGGCTCCACGAGTCGCGGTAAATGATACCAAAGATATCATGAGACAGCAATGAACAGAACTGCTAGATCGAGAAAACGACACATAAAACTCCCTAGTAAAAATGCAATTTACACCTAATCTCTCTTCCAAAATACGCCAAAAAAATAAACAACTTGAAAAGCTTAAGAAAGAGATAACCGACCGCTAATTTATTCTCAAAAGAGAAAAGTATTTACGTGCTCAAAACATCTCAAATACCACGAGGACAGGGCACAGTCAGACAACCCTACGTGGAAAAACAGAAGGGAAAGTTTTAAAAGAGACAAAGAAGAACTCGCGACAAAGAATCTAGAAACGATAGACAGATGACAAAATACCGTAGAAACACAAAAGCAGGAAAGCCCACGAAACTCGTTGGAACCGCCCAAAAGACGAGATATTGAGAACTGACGTTAGACGTAGCCAAATTCCTGATGGAAAGACTTTTCTTAAATTTCTTTGGGCTTTTGCCACGAGATAAAGAAGGCTACACCCAAATTATTTTTTCATTAGACGCGTTTTCTAAATTCGTGTGGTTTATTATGGTCAGGAAGGCCTCTGTCAACGCCACAGTAAGAGCATTGAACAAGGAAATTTTTAGGAACTTTGGATTACCATGCAACGTAGTGTCGGACAGTGGTAGTCAATTCAGGTCTCAGATCTTTCAAGACATGTGCTTCGTGAAAGTAGTACGTCACTTTACTACAAGTCCCTACTATACTAACTCCTCCCACGCTTCCACAGAAAACTGAAAAGTCCACCACAGGCAGTGGGACTTCAACCTCACGTGGATCCAGCTAGCCCCTTCACCAGAGTCACATGAGCATATCTCCCAAAGTATTGCTTGGTTACAACTTTATCTAACCCATTAATCTTGAGGGGGAGATCCTTCCTGCGAAATGACCTCTAGTCAAATGCGTTAGGAAATATTGGGGAGAAACTGGACATAGACCTTTTAAAAAATAGGCCATGAGATGGTAGCAAACACTACAACAAGAATAGACACCCTATACTGTTCAGGTTGGGAGACAGAGTAGTATATAGAGTCATCAACTCGGCAAAGGAGCTGAAGGAATAGCTGCGAAGCTCTGTTTCCGTTTGTCAACGCCGAGCAGGTGAACGTTTCTTGAACCCAACTACTGGTTCAACTGATACTCACATACAGGTCTACCAACTAGAAAACCTCATGTGAGCCAACAAAAACCTTGCCATCAGGGGTAGCGTGTTTGCCTTCTTTTGCGTTTTTAGGGGGTTACATACTCCCCCCTTAATAATTTACTTACAAAAGTAAATTTGGCTAGAAGCAATTGGAACAACCCTTTACCCCGAAAAAGGAATATTCATTTCCCAAATTTTGGTTACCAGAATATAATATTTTTGTTTATATATGCATATGGTTGTATGTTTATTTCCTAAAGCATTGTCTTTAATATGATCTAAGTATAGTATAGGCTTTTGTCCATATCAAACTCTAGATATATTGATCAATCAGTTTATCATACATGTTAGTAATTAGGCTCCAAAGGTGAGTAATATGCATGTAAGTAATGTAAAATGTTGTAGTCGTGGAACTTCGTCCAGGTCTAAGGTGAGCTACCCGCGTTCCTTAGCTGAAGATCACGAGACAAGAGAGTATGCAGATTCAATGTCACTGTTCAATGAAGTCGTTCGCACGTTCTGAGTTTTCTAAAACTTCCACGGGAGCACTTAGATAGCTCGCGGAAGGATTTATTCCCACCGATGGAAAGAGTTCGAGCGAGGGACGCAAGGGACCTCGCATAATCGAATCAAGGACCAGTACATTTGTTTTGGCGTGTAGGGTTGATTGATACCCTACGACAAGTGTTGTTAAAGACGGTATCAAAAAAATAGAGGTGACTATGTTTGTTTCCCCAAGAAACAAGAAACTGGCGTGTTTATCTGTAAATTAGATTTAGGTTGTAAATGATTGCATGGGATTGTCTAATAAACAAAAACCCGTCACTGAGTTTTGTGTCGTGCAATTACTAAACCTGTGTGGGGAACATCAAAATTCAATATATTAGTAAATGGTTTCGTTGAATAAATGGAACTTATACAGTCTAAAGTAGTATTTCTTCCAGAGTGGTACTAATGGTTGTTCTAATGATAGTACAAGAGAAAAATCTGAATGCAAATAAAGTAGTAAATTAGAGTAAGGAACAAATGAGATTTTTAAAAAAGGAGGAAGACTGCAGAGTGATTTTGGAGGAAATAAGAAGCTGTTCTGAAAGTGGGTTAAGAGAACGAAATAAGAAGTTTAAAGAAATATCTATGGCATTCAGAATGAACGTGGTGAGATTATCTGGGGTGAAAACAGTATAATAGAGTGATGGAGGGAGTATTTTGAGTAACCGTATGGTGAAAACAAAATGTAGTTGAAAATAGGGAAAATGTTATTAGTGAAAGAATTAACGAGATTGCGGTGTTAAAAGCTATGACAGTGTTAAAGAAGGTAAACAGCATGGCGAGGATGGGATCACTAGTAAGATAATATTTCTTACTGTAATTATATTATTTGGAACCATTTCAGACCATTTGGGATAAAAGAAATAAATTTGTACACTTCGTTTATTCCGATAGGTAGCCGGCAGCCTTTCCTGTACTGATAAAACTACGTCATTATCCTATTAATTATTGTAGGTCCTACTGTAGATGTGGCAACCTTGTGAATAAAGAGAGATACCGCAGCGCCGCGTATGAGAGCTGATTCAACTAACGCTTCCTTTTTTTTAATATGTATCTGTTAAGATGATAAACAGCTTATTAATTTTGAGGTGGAATAAAATGTATTAATATGTTTTGAGCAGGGTTTTTTTTTTAAGTATTTGAGCTCTTTTAATCACAACACAATATTCAAAACATTTATCATACGTTTCAAAGGATGTTTAAAAAGGTGTAGTGACGTTAATAAAATGTTATTTGAAAAATTTTAAAAAAAACTTATTTTAATAAAATTCTAAACTTTTTTTTATTCATAGAGAAAGCATATTTATCTGTTCTCGTATATTTTAAAACAAAATTATATATGCTACATGATTTGTTTCTCTACAAAGTCAGAAACATCGGTTTTATGGATGGACGAGTCAAGGTAGCCGGTGAGTCCTGCAACAACCGCGGCAGCCACATCAAGGTCGTAGTGGTCCTTGACCGAGTTGATAACCATGGTCGCTACAGCATCGTCGAGATCATTATGACTCACCTCAACATCGCCGATGGTTCTGTAATAGGAACAATACAGCGTTGGTGATAGTTTGTTGAACTCTTTAAAACAAATCTATAGTCCCATGATCTAGAGAGAGAGAGAGAGAGAGAGAGAGAGACTGTTTATTTGAGGACTGTGAATTACTATATAATCGGTGGTTATAGAGAATGTCTAGTTACCCGAGAGCGGCGGTCTCCACGTCTCCAAGCTTAGCCTCGTAGTTGTGGCCATTATTGTGGATGTGGACGAAGAAAGAAGCCTCCACTGCATCGATATGGGAGTTCAACTTTCCCTCTTCGACTGTTCCACCATCCTTTTCTTTCACCCTGTAGTTGTACGTCAGCTGTGACAGACGCACACAACATCACGAAGTGAACTATAGAAAAGAGGTAGACCGTCTGATCCAGGCTCTACATAGATGTCAATTACCGGAATTAAAGGGGAAACATTGGTATATTGCCCACCCTCAGCCCCTGTAATCTAACAGGTAAATCAGGAAGAACGGGGCTCAGGAAAAATCTGCAGTCATTTGTTTATATTATTCATAGTTACATTTAATTAGCTTGTGTGGACTTATCCTTTAGCTGAATGGTGTAAAGAACGTTGTTTTATTGGGTTTTTTTTAAAAATTCAAGTACATGCAAGTTAGCCTATCATACCATCAATAATATATTTTTACAAACTAATAAATCTTACGGTATTTGTATACTTAATTTATGTTGAAAGTTGCTAGTAAATAAATGTAGAATCAAATTTTATGCAGCGTTCGTAATAATTGGCACGTAAAGTGATAAAAGTAATATAACGAGTCTTTATCGACTATTATCACGCACGTTGGATGGGTAACATTAATTAGAAGAAATGCTTTATTGAGTGACGTCATAAAAGGCATGGTGGAAGAAAGATGGGGACAAGGAAGACCACGAATGCAACTCACGGATGAACTTAAACAAGGCAATAAGATTAAGTTCCAGAATCTAAAAGAGAAGGTTAATTTTGGGATAATCTGGAATACTCATTTTTACAAGGCAAATTACCTACTAATATAATGATTATATATATATAATATGTCCCTTCTATTCCTGTATTGTGCCAAGCTATATGTACGTATTCTTCTGGGGTTTTTTTTACTTAATTTAACTTGACTCAGATATAAATATAATTTTTTTTCCCCCTGGCCAAAAGTTGATCAGACACCTATCGCATAGAACTAGTTCGTTCACGGTAGGAGTTTACCTGGGAAAGGACTTTTTTCCCTACCAGAAATCTATTATATAGTAGGATATTGGTAAGAAAAAAGACCTTTCAGAGGTAAACTCCTCCCGTGAATGAAGTATATTCCACGTATGTCTATAGTTGTTGATATCGCAGATATAATATTTCTAAAGGATGTCTCTTACCACAGCTCCGGAGATGTGGAGGTTGATCGAAAGAACACTGGTCCCATCATCATCACCTTGACCGACCTGGACATCACCTGCTCGCTTCACACCCTCGATACTCTTCACACTCCCAGCACTCACTAGCAGCTCATAGATCTTCTCCTGAAAATAGTTCCCAACAAATCAATGACACACGTCTATAAAGGACAGAGTGGGTGTTTTTTTTGTATATATCTCAGGATAAAACTGCCCGTTCAATTAATCCTTACGTTGGATTCGAAAGAGTCCTCGTAGCCGGGAACGGGAATGTTCATAGGAGAACCTTCATCTTCGAAATTAATCTGGTGAATGAGTTCGTCCAAGTAGCCCTCGCCGTTAATTTTCGGGACATTATCTCCGGGCTCTGGGTCGGGCCCTTGGCGCACGCTGAGGGGAAGAATCACACATGTCACATCAATCAATAATCGACAATATGGTAGCTTTGGGCCATTCCTATCTCGTAAGTTAATACACGAAGATTTTAACAATAATTTATATTAGAAATTTTAAAAATTAAGCTAATTTGTGGAAAGTTTCTACTATAAGAGCTAAAAATACTTCTACATGATATAAATAGATAAAATGGATCATATATATATATATACACCAAATGAGGTTCAAGTAAAAAAACTTCTTTTTAATCTTATTGTTTTCTTAATATTATATAAAACTAAGATATATGTTAATTTGTTGATTATAAAACCTATATATTTTGTTATTTGTTGATGCCGCGTATTTACACCCGTTAGGGCATATATTAATTACGCTAATGTGTTAGGGTGTATTTAAGTTAATTTTTGAGGAATTGTACACGCATTTTTGTGGAGGAAGAGTGGAAAACCATTTAGGTAAAGCTACTCTCAATTCACCCGGCCGGTATTTGAACTCAGATCTCCCCATCATCGGCAGTCCAGTATATTGTGGAAGTGATGCCTTAGACCATGCGGCCACTGAAGTTAGTTCTATCTTATTAATGTGACATAGGACAATTTCAAAACCCTTTTATCTGTAGCAAAACTTTGATAAGATTTCAAAAAATATTTGTTAAAGTTATTGTGTGCTTATAATGTTAAGAAAGAAGACAATTACTAATCTATAAATTATATTAATGTATTAGGCAACTTAGAATTAATGTTATTTTCTATAATATCAACGTTTATAATACACTAAAGATGCTTTTATACTTACATTGTATTAAATTATTTCTTCTCTAATAATGCAATACATTAAATAAATAGCTAGACAATTACTAGTACAGCAGTTTTTATTTGACGATCGATGAGATAGTTCATGCTTCACTATTACTTATAATAATTATGTCAAATAATACCTCTTGTGGCTTGGCTTGGCTAGGACCAGAGGTGCTGCCAACAGAAGAACAAGAAACAGCTTCATGTTTGTTTGTTGATTTGTAGAAGACTAGTAGCCAACTTCTGAACTATCCTCATTCCAACCATGGTATTTATACCCACTTGCATCACTTCACTAGCGCAGCCAAACAATGAGTATTTTTATATTGAACCAGGAGGGAGAAATCCCAACTTCAAGTATCTTATGAAGCATAGTATATTTTATTGACTTTTATTAATAATTATGGGTTTTACGCCTGCATTGATTATTTATTATCTACTTGAATGTATTTATTTAATACTAAGTACTCTAATGTGTTGCCATTCATAGCAAAAATATCCTTGGTTTGATAAGAGTGAATATAACACTCTTTCTTTTTCTTTCTTTTAACACTGGGTTTTACTAACCGTCGGGTTATACGCATATGTTCTAATTACGATAGTGTGTTAGGCTTGGTATATATTCATGCATGATGCATAAGAAATAGCAAATATGTCATAGCACAATATGTGCAATAAGTTAGAACACATTATTTTCCATCATGGCGTTTATAATTGGAGAGAGGAATATTGTGATCATCAATCAAATCTAACTCGAGATTTTGATAAATGTTGATATTTCATGACCCCGTGAAATCTAAATAGTAGTTTTTCCGATGTAGTCTGTTTATATCTAGGACTAGATCCGAAACCATTTTACCAATCAGGCTAAAACTTGGATCTAGGGTTTTCATAAGGTTCCTCCGATAAGTTTTTGGGAAATAGATATATAATCCTAAAATTAGGGTTAGTTTGGTGACCTGGCGGTCTAGGGGTAAGGTGTCAGACTTCTATGTTGGGGGTCCAGGGTTCAATCCTCGGTCCCGGCACAGATTTATCTGATTACCAAACCCTTCCTTCACCTCTGACAAGACATCTTGTGAATGTGGGGAATGCCAGGCCTCCACCGTGGTTCGGATTCCACGTTAAACTGTAGGTCCTTCATTTCATCTCACAATCACC
>CABFOW010001862.1:1692-12669 GCA_902141385.1 Timema californicum
GGGGGGGGGATCGTGAATACATAACAGTATTATGTAGCACGCATCATATACTTTAATTCTAATATTGAAATAAATAGTATTATTGTCCAGGTTTTCACCGTCAGTAAACATACTTTTAAACAACTTACGGATATGAGCTGTTTTAAATATTTTAAGTGTCACAAAAGCTTAGATTTAAAAAATAAACTCAATATTGATGGGGAAAGCTACGTAGCGTGGTTTAGAGGGTGGAGTGTCTAGACTAAAGTGTCTACTGGTTGTTTTTGTTTTAACATATAATATAATTATCTATTCAGGTTATAATCTAATGTAATCAATTACTCCAGTGAGATTGGGATATCGAAGCTTGAATTTAGAGGAAGTGTTACTGCATTTGAATGGAGGAAGAATGGAAAACAACTTTCTGAAAGATTACCCTCAATACACCTGACCAAGATCGAACCCCACCTAATAATCGGTAGTCTAGTCTACCACAAGAGCGACGCTTTAGACTATGTGACCCCTGAAACAGGTAGTACTTGTGTTTACTTTGAATTAAAGTGTGTACAATAATGTAAGAAAAAAGCGTTAGGTGTGTTTTATGGACTCCATTTTGGTGTTATCTATGTACTGATACTGACTCTTTAGTTGGCTTGGCACTGCTTATGTTAATAATAATAATAATAAAATTAAAAATTAAATGTTATTATTAGCACCGCGTCTCGCTACTCTTTCGGGTTATACGCACTTACGCTAATGTGTAATGGTAAGGTGAATGTGGGATGAAATGGAGGACCTACAGTTTAACGTGGAATCCGAACCACGGTTGAGGCCTGGCATTCCCCACATTCACAAGATGTCTTATCAAAGGTGAAGGAAGGGTTTGGTAATCAGATAAATCTGTGCCGGGACCGAGGATTGAAACCCGGACCCCCAGCACAGAAGTCCGACACCTTACCCCTAGACCGCCAGGTCACCTCACGATTTTTAACTTTAATTTTAATTTTAATAATATTATTCTTTGTAATATTTATTATGTTTTTTCCTCAGGATATTTAAATTTGGTTTATATAAGTTTGTTTATAATTAAGGACATTTTATAGAACGATGTCCGCCTTATGACGCAAACTATTTGGAGCTGACTTATTTTGCTTGCAACCTTTCTATATTAATTAAAAGTTGTATCTAGGTAAAAAATTATTCTGCTTGTTTACAAAACAAATTTTTTACTAAATACCAGAGATAAGATGCTATAATTTTTTTTGTGTGAAAATATACAGAACAAACCTTTTTTAAGGTTACTTAACTTGCCTTTTTTTTATGAGATCTTTAACCGAGTAATAATAGCATATAAAAATCGATCTGAGTGATCTTAATTATTATATTTATATGCGATAATTCCACCAGGATTTGTGAATGTCTTCAAATGGTCACATTCCGGTGTGCTAGGGGATAGGATAGTAGTTGTCGATTTAGTTTAAATTAATCAAGGATTAATTAATGAAAGAGGAGAGATCAGCAATACTTACTCTGTACCAATATTGACACACGAGAAGGAAACGTGGGTAATGAAGAAGGAGAATTGAAACAAGAGTTTAAGCTCGTGAAAAGACATTTATTAGAAGTACTATAGGAGTGATAAGAATTGATAAGATGATAAGGGAGGTGAGAGAAGATAGTTAAGAAGGAGCCAGTGCAGGATAAGATAAAGAAGTTACGACTAATTGAGGAGATGAAGTAGAAGAAGAAATACCACAAAAAGATATTGGATATTCAAGTGGAGGAAAAGAGACCAAGAGGAAGAACAAGGTACAAGTAGATGAAGGTAGTACAGAAGAAGTGGGGAGGGGAATGAAGAGGACTAAGTAATGGTGTAGTAAATTAAGTGGAGGGGAGAAAGAAGTCGTTTTTAGAGGATTGTGTTCCAAACAGATCAGGTCGGTGGCTGAAAACTCTTGTTGATGATGATGATGATGATAAATAAAAAAAGTCCTTTATTTCAAGTTCGCCCTGGAATTAAAGTACATTATCAATATCCAACGTGATAACTTATAACACAAGTTTCGGTGGTCACATGGTCTAATGCGTTACTCTTGTGTTAGATTAGACTGACGAAGAGGGTTTATTGGTGTTCGATGGTCGTTGAGTGAACTGAGGGTGTGTTTTTTTTCTAAATAGTTTTCCACTTTCCCTCGAAGCAAATATGAGTGTACTTCCTTTAAATTAAAATTCCCTTATCTATCAGTGTAATTAGTTCATAGGCTTGTAAGCCGAACGGGTAGTAAGATTCTGTGCTAAAAGAAAATAAAGTTATCAAACGAAATTTAACAACATGTCTCGCCCGTGTGAAAGTTTATGAGAAGAAAATAATTATCTTCTCACAGACTTTTATTTTATTTTGATTATTAAATTAAAATAAGATTCCTCACCGACATGCAGCACGTCCTGCCCTTATATTTGTGATAAGTGTCTTAAATAGCGTTGTTTGTGTACGCCATTATCCAACAACTTATCTAGTCTTTCAGTGTGTCTGTATACTGACCTAAAGATTCCGGCTTTGATTCCCCGACATGGCAAAAAAAACAACTATAATTTGTGAAATGTAGGTTTACTCTTTCACAGTGATGATTAAACGGCCGGTGGTTTGTGGTTGAGTCTGTTCTAGATTTAAAGTATTTTATAAATCGTGCTATGATATAATCAGTCGGTTCAGAAAATTAATAAATGAAAAATGAAAAACTTTGCGATTCACCTCGATCTATAGAATACCTTCTAGTACCTAGTTTATTTCTGCAACACCACATCATACCTTTCTTTAATCGCACATGCTTGTGTGTTACAAAAGAGAAAGTGAGTGATATTTTGCAATCATTTAAAATAGTACCTACTAGAAAATCTTCGGGTAGTCTACGGTCCGTGGGCCGCATGCTAACCGCTACGTCAATTTGTGCGGACCACAGGATTTTGGAAAGTTTCATACATCCCATTAACGATAAAAGTTTGAGAAGTTATTAAACAACATATAGGTAGGCTAAGAAACAACATATTTAAATATATTTGATATGACATAATACATTATATTTGCTACTTTCTTTGTGTACCAAAGATACATAATAATATGACAAATAAATATATTTTAGTCTGGAAAAAGGCGAATTGTTTAGTAAATTGAGATTTTTGTTCCGTTTGGCCTACTAGATACCTTACAAATATTCATGTGGCCCTCGGCGAGAAAAGCTTTCCCACCTCTGTTTTGGAAGAAGAAATAACAACATATGATAATTTAAAATTAATATTGAAAGCTAGGGGCGTGCGAAATACAACTATTTTTAAATTTGAAAGAACTCTGATCAAATATATGGAATATTCTCGAAGCTGAATCGAGGTTCTAATGTGTTTTGGTAGTTATATATGAATGAAAAAAAAATAGTATGGTTAGTTATTAAATTCATGCTCATAAACTATTTAAAAATACCCGCCTCGGTGGCGTAGTTGGCTAACGCGCTTTTCGTGTTAAGCTCGACTGCTGAGGACGGGGAGATCGAGGTTCGAATCTCGGTCGGGTAAACTGGGGGTGGCTTTTCCTAAATGGTTTTCCACTCTCCCTCCACGCAAATGCGGGTTCACTTCCTCTTATTCAACTTTCCCAATTCCTAATCCATAAGAGTAATTAGTACTTAAAGCGTATAACCAGAACGGGTAGTATGACACGGTGCTAAATATTATTATTATTACTTAAAATCATTATTATTACAATTATTTGTTTATAATATTTTTTTTATTCTGATATAAAACGCTAATGTCACAACTTAAAGGTCAATAATTCGGACACGTCTCGGTGGCCGCGTGGTCTAATTCGTCACGTTCGCAGTAGACTGAACTACCGATGATGAGGCAATTGAGGTTCTAATCTTAGTAGGGTGTACTCAGTGATTGTTTTCTCCCTCCATGCAAATAAGTGTACACCTTATATCTAATCTTCCTCATCCCTAAAACGATTAGCATAATTAGTACATAAGCGTATTGCCTAAGCAAGTAATAAGAAGAAGTGCAAAAAAAGGGGGGGGGAGGCACAAAACTAATTTTGGTTTACCCTAGCCCTTCAATTATGGATATCCTAATGATGAGTATTTTTTTTTGAACTCCAAATGTTTTGAAAATGGCACTAGGGATGTATTTACAAATATTTATCTTGTGAGTGTTTTTGACATGACGACTAACCATGTATACTTTGTTTTAGGTAAAACAAATTCAATAAATAATTTTTACCTAAGTGTGATTTTTTTAAATGGTTATGAAAATTTTGCTTAAAATGAATTTTCGGGGATTGTATGACATGCACACTACATATTAAGCTTTATATTTGTTCTGAGGTGAAAATTTAGGCCAAAGGTTGTTTACTAGTGACTGAATTTCAAATTTAAATATTTTGAAAATTTAAATTTGTGATTTGGTTCAAAATTGGTATCGGAATATTAAACTACAGATAAATAATTTTATTTTAGATAAAATAATTATTATTTATATGTAAGATAATCTTCCGATACCAATTTTGAACCAAATCGCTAATGTAAATTTTCAAAATATTTAAATTAAAAATACACGCACTAGTAAACAAACCTTGGCCAAATTTTCACCTCAGAACAAATATAAAGCTTAATATGTAGTGTGCATGTCATACAATCCCCGAAAATTCATTTTAAGCAAAAAAATTTCATATCATTTTTAAAACTCACACTTTGGTAAAAAATTCTTTATTGATTTTTTTTACCTAAAACAAAGTAGAGAAAATTTGAATGTTTGGGAAATTGACTTTCAATATTGAATTCAAAATGAGAATCTGTGAATAATTTTTAATGATAAATAAGAGTAGATTTTTATTTTTACAAATAATATATAGATTTAAAGTAGTTTACAATTTATTGTTATTTGAAAATTTTAATCTTGCTAAATATATTTGAGCAACTTGGTTTAAAATTCATCATTCTTGAGCGTAGCTAACTAAAAACCTATTTTTGAAATTTTTTTTTAAAAAAAATGAGGCTATAATATGAGACAATATGAGAACGTTCGTGCGATTTTGTCTTACAATTTATTTTATATCCTGAAACTCCTTTCTTTGATCCAGGACATCTATCATTAGCATTCGTTGGGCTCCTTTTCCCTTCCGGTCTGCCTTTTATGACATAATTCAATAAGTAATTTCTTCTCAAATTGTGACCCATTCCAGTTAGTATTCCTTCGTGTAATTTACCTTACGTAATCTCGACCCAACGTTTCATATTTCTAATAATGGTAGTACAAAGGTCTGATACAACTAATAAAGTTGTTATTTATATATTCTAACCAATGGAGTAAGGCAGACAAAGCGACGCCCTCAAAGAAATAAGATAATCCGATACCTTCATGCGACGCATCCCTAAATCAAACCAACGAGAACCTAAGGATGGGATATTCCCAACACGCACACATAATACAATTACGTACATATAGGGTCACCTGAACCTCGAAATTAATTCAAACCAAACTTACTTCTATTGTGATTGCTTTAATGGTAGTCTGCTTACTATCGTACACTGATTTTCGTTTGAATGACTCTCTATAGACCTTTTTTCCTAGAAAATGCCTAATATCTTTTAGGATTTTTTTTTTACTAAAAAGAATCTCTTTTAAATAATCTTTACTTTCAAAATCAGTGTTTTAGGTACTGGGTTGATCAAAGCTGGGAATTAATTAGTTATTGAATGGGTGACCTGGTGCTCTAGGGGTAAGATGTCAGACTTCTGTGCTGGGGGTTTTGGGGTTCAATCCCCGGTTATGGCACAGATTAATCTGATTACCAAACCCTTCCTTCACCTTTGACAAGACGTGTATTAATCACCACTTGTGAGTGTGTGGATTGCCAGGCCTCCACCGTGGTTCGGATTCCACGTTTAACTGTAGGTACTATATTTCATCTCACAATCACCCTACCATTACACATTAGCGTAATTGCGTATTACCCGATCAGGTAGTAAGACGTGGTGCCAATACTAAATTAATTATAACTAGTCCACTTACAAGATAACTGTGTCCAACCTATCGAAAATACCGACATTTTCACATCTTTATGTTATCTTTATACAAAAATATTGTATGCGTGAATATTCTATGCATTGTATTTATGATAAATCTATGTCTTATATGCCACAAACCTGAAACCGAAGGCTTACAATTATGTCTGTCAATCTGTCTGTTTGGCTCATGTCTTTCTTTTTGTCTGCCCTTAAGGTTAAAGCTGAAATAGTTGAAACAATTTATACACTTTCCTAAAATTTCATATTTAGATTTTACATCGTAATACTTTGGTGCTTTTTTTTTATTTTGGATTCGTCTTCATACTGATGATTGTTACTTTTCATTCTGAATTTTAAAAATATTTTCACTTTTTCTGTTTAAAATTTATAAAATCTTTTGTGTATTTGACATATCATTTAACACTTCTTACTAATTTTTTGGGGTGAAATCGTTTTAAGAGTATTTTACTAAAGACACAATTTTGAATATTTGAAATTTTTGAAAATTATGATTTCTTTATTGTTTACTGTCTAACATTAGGGCTTTCTAGCACCATGTAGGAAGTTTTACATTGCCTTCCAACTATTCTAATGTAGGTTTAATTACTTTGATTTAAATTAAATCAAAAACGTACTAACTTAGGATGTATTTATTTATAACTTTGATTGTGTTTAACATCTAAAAAGATGACTATTGTTGATGAAAATTCTGTTGGAGTGACTATTCCACTTCCATACCCTTTGATGGCGTGAGCCTATCACATATTCATTCCTACTGATGGTTTGACAGCAGGTCCTTTCTCAACGTCCAATCCAGTTAATGGCCTGGCCACTAGTGTTTCTCCGATGGCATCCATGAGGTCGTATGCCACCCTCTTGAAATAAAAAGAGTATTTACTAACGTTCAGTGGAGTTCCCTATCCAAAAATAAATATAGAAAAAAATATTTTAAAACCTGCACCTAGGTTGGGATTATAAAACCTAAATTGAAAAAAAAACCACCACAATATGTATTGTAACCTGGTTTTAGAAAGAGGGAGAAAGTGAATATAATGTATTTAAATGCGACTAATAGTTTATAAATATAATATATAATATTTTAGCACCGCGTCTTACTAACCGTTCGGATTATACGCTTTAAGTACTAATTACTCTTATGAATTAGGAATAGGGAAGGTTGAATTAGAGGAAATGAACCCGCATTTTCGTGGAGGTAGAGTGGAAAACCACTTAGTAAAAACCAACCCCAGTTCACCCGACCAAGATTCGAACCTCGATCTCCCCGTCCTCAGCAGTCGAGCTCAACACGACAAGCGCGTTAGCCAACTACGCCACCGAGGCGGGTAAATTTATAAAGAATTTAACATTATGTATATCTTATGCTTCCCAATACTTACTCTAGATCCTTTAAAGCTCTTTAAAGGGGTCTTATTCTTTTTAAACAGAGTGTATGTATTCCATCAGCGAAGGCAGAAATGCGATAGTGGAAAGCTTTGAAGGAACCATTTAATGAGTGTGGAACAAATATACAGACTGCATCGGTATTCCCAACACTACCCTTTATTTCCAGACAAGTAATTAAGTTTTAGGATTCGGTGCAGATATATACTTCCCTTTCCCCCCCACCCGCTTCGTTCTAGAATCAATAGTACCGACTTAGATTAAGCGAGAGGTGTGTTTGTATTATCGGGGCCACAAAATAGCAATAGCAACTGGAAATAGCAAAGGAGTTTCGGGAAAGTAATTACATCAGGATGTTTATAAAACTATATCTTAATTAATTTTGTTCTCAAAAATACATTTGTACAAAAAATTTATTTAAAGGCACCGCTTATTTGAAAAGAAATATTCTTCTACTGACATATCAATAATGACTAAAAAAAATTCTAGTGTGATAATATTGTCCTTCAAGTAGGAGATCGCTCGCAAATAAAACCATATTTATTATGAAAATGCCTACAATTGGAACAGATAGTAGGACGCGGAAATGAATAAAGTTTTTTTTTAAGAATGTCAGTTCTAAGGCTTCGAAACCAATGAAATATTCGTCAATTATCTTAGAATTTTTTGTTATTCACCTTATTAAAATATAACTTTATCTGGATGCGGAAGGCTGTAACTACATCTCTAACCTTTTTTCTCTTAGTCTGGTTCCATCTGTTGATTGACACCTTTATTATAATGTGAATCATATTTATTAATTAGCTAATTAGTTACCAACTTCGGGGGCATAAGTTGTAACGTGCTACTCTCGGAGTAGAGTATACTAGAAGTGACGAGGAGATCAAGGTTCGAATCTGGGTCGGGTGTATTGAGGAAGTTTTTTACAAACTTGTTTTCCACTTTTCGTCCGTATATAAATTAGGGTACACTTACAATAAATATAACCTTTGTAATCCCTAAAGTAATTTGCGTTATTCCATGATTGGTTAAATAGCAAAACTATCATATATTTTGTTAATTACAGTTAAAACCGCATTTAAAAATAATATTAATTAAAATGAAGAAAATTACACCTGGAAATAGGAATCGAACCTATGATATATAGCTTATTATTATTATTATTAGCACAACGTCTTACTACCCGTTCGGGTTGTACGCACTTACACTAATGTGTAATGGAAGGGTGATTGCGAGATGAAATGGAGGACCTACAGTTTAACGTGGAATCCGAACCACGGTGGAGGCCTGGCATTCCCCAACATTCACAATATGTATTGTCAGAGGTGAGATATATAGCTTATGATTTCCACACGTCCATTACAGAATCTGCCTTAAAAATATGAGTGGAGAACTACCCTGGGCATGAGATGAGTCCTCGATAGCTCAGTAGGTATAGCATATGCGTACTAAGCCATAAGTCCTGGGTTCAATTCCTGTTTCAAGGTGTCATTTTTCAATTCAAAAAACAAGATATTAGCGTACTTAGTATATACGCATATAAATAATATTTATTATTAGCACCGCGTCTTGCTACCCGTTCGGGTTATACGCACTTACGTTAATGTGTAAAGGTAGCGTGATTGTGAGATGAAATGAAGGACCTACAGTTTAACGTGGAACCCGAACCACGGTGGAGAACTGTCATTCCACACAGCGTATAAATCGAATGGGTGGTAAGATATGGCGTTATAAAAGACAATCAGTTATTTAATAACGAGGAGTTTTCTGGTCATCTGCAATGAGTCATGAGTGTTATGGCACATTGTAATTTTAAGGTGGAATGGAAGAGAATGCGATGGAAAAACCAGTTTTTTTGCAGTTTTAATGTGTTTTTTAACGATAGTATATAAAACATTGCTCTAGTACATACATAGAATTCTATTTTATTCACATGGCGACTTCAAAATTTCTTGAATATTTACCAAGGGTTTTGATAAAATTTAATGACAACATTTATCTTCATTAAAAAATATTTTCATCTTGGATATTTATGCAATGTTAATTTCAACATGCAAAGAAAATTTAAATATGTTTGTACTGGAGCAATATTTTATTTTTTCTAGCCAAATAAAGTTTGGCCATAAGAAATAATAAAAAAAACTGGCCTTCTCTCGCGTCCCCTTTAATCATCTCAAAGTGGCTGTGTATTAGAGCATTGATACGCATTGCATTTGCTTAAAAATCCCGCTTTATTTAAGAAGTTGTTTGATATATTTAAATACAGTGTTCACAAAAAATAAAGATGAAAGTCACTAAGAGGTTTCTACACAGTTAAAAAGTTTAATTTTTAAGATTGAATCACTCAAAAACTCTATTCGCAACAATTTACAATTTTGAGAATAAATATAACATTAGAACTCTCAAATGGATATGGCACCAACAGATAATACTAATAGTACTTAGCCGTCTTACCACCCCCTCGGGCTATAAGCTTAAGTACTAATTACGCTAATGGGTTGGGAATTAGGAGGGTTGATTAGAGAGGCAATGAACCAGCACATATTTTTTTACCTTTTACATTCAAACTAGAATCCTCTTTTTCTACAAAAGTTAATTGCTCAATTTTCTTGTATCCCGTTTATTTAATTTATCTAATCAAGTATTTAAATATATATATATTTTTTTCCAATAATTATTTTTGTATCACTCCAATCGGTCCATCGTGGGTATTTTTAGTTTCCTCTCTACCCTCCAAACCTGGCAATCCCGGGTACTCATCATCTGTGGTGAGCATTCCCCTAATCTGCCTTCTGGGGAGGCGCTTAGTTGAAGATAGATCTCCTGCTACCTACTAGTTAGATCAGTGGTGGAAAATCCTTAACTTAATCAAAGATAACCTAATAAGATTTAATTATTTCCCTAATCTATCCTAGTAACTGGTTTATCTTAGAACTAACCTCCATTACACTAGTGTTGGACAAAACTTATCATATATTATATTATGATATTACTTAATATTACTTTTGTACTTCCTGGTGCACGTTGGCTCCATTTGCAACCGTCCCTTCTTCCGATGATCTCAAAGGCCCATCCACTGTCCTCTCCATCTTCTTTCTTGTTTCCAAAAATATGGAACTGGTTTGCCTTGGGGTGAGCTCCGTCATCTTCTTGAGTCATCCTCCTGAATTTGAGCTCCACACGCTGACTCTTGGGTGGGCCATCACTTTTATTCAGTCACCCCATAGACTAGAATCTCCAGTGATGGTCCCGCTTCCAGACGCACTGCTGCAAGTCTTATCTTGTTGCTTCTGCTTGCCAGTTTATTTTTTCAATTGTAATTATATGTGCTTTTGTGTACGATCGACACCATCTCCCTACCTACTTCGTTCAAACTACAATTAACTTTCACTCGTACTTAATTCAGAGGTCTCTGAAACTCCGCTTGAGTAATTTCCACATGATTTATCCTCTCTTTCTCGAGCACCACAGTTAGCAATAGCCCTCCTCACCAGCATTTCCAGAACGTATATATATATATATATATATATATATATATATA
>CABFOW010001862.1:19808-31212 GCA_902141385.1 Timema californicum
AACTATCTCAAGATTAGGATAGGGAGTAATGAGGTGGAATGGATAGAACTATCTCACGATAGGAATACTATGTAATGAGGTGGACTGGATAGAACTATCTCAAGATTAGGATAGGGAGTAATGGGGTGGAATGGATAGAACTATCTCACGATAGGAATACTATGTAATGAGGTGGACTGGATAGAACTATCTCAAGATTAGGATAGGGAGTAATGAGGTGGAATGGATAGAACTATCTCACGATAGGAATACTATGTAATGAGGTGGACTGGATAGAACTATCTCAAGATTAGGATAGGGAGTAATGGGGTGGAATGGATAGAACTATCTCACGATAGGAATACTATGTAATGAGGTGGACTGGATAAAACTATCAAGATAAGTATACGGAGTAATGAGGTGGAATGGATATAACTATCTCACGATAGGAATACTATGTAATGAGGTGGACTGGATAGAACTATATCAAGATAAGGATAGGGAGTAATGAGGTGGAATAGATTGAATTATCTCACGATAGGAATACGATGTAATGAGGTGGACTGGATAGAACTATCTCAAGATAAGGATAGGGCGTAATGAGGTGGAATGGATAGAATTAGCTCAAAATAGGTACATGGTGTAATCGGGTGGACTAGATAGAACCAGCTCAAGATTGGGATAGGGTGTAGTGAGGTGGACTGGATAGAACCAGCTCATGATAAGGATATGATTTAATGAGGTTGACTGGATATAACTATCTCAAGATAAGGATATGATATGAGGTGGACTGGATAAAATTATCTCGAGATAAGGATAGGGCGTAATGAAGTGGACTGGATAGAAGTATCTCAAGATAGGGAAAGGGTGTAATGAGGTTGAATGATAGAACCAGCTCAAGATAGGGATAGTATGTAATGAGGTGGACTGGATTAAACTAGTGTAATAAGGTGGATTTTATAGACCTAACTCTGGATAGAGATAGGTGGCGTTCTTTTTAAATTTGGGCAATGGATTCTTGAGTTCCTATCACTATATATTAAGTAAGTAGGTTGACTAACACGACAGCATTCCAGCGAATCAAATAATTTTGAAATAGATTATTGCAACAATAGCGCTACCACTTTGGTACCACCAGCAAGACGCAATCGCTTAATTATGACAATTTTCAAACGGGAAAGAAAACATGATACGTACCTCAGGGGCTATAGCCAAAGTAGGTTAAAAAAATAAAAAGAACATAATTAAAAATGAAAATTAACACAAGAACGGGAACTTGAAATAAAATCACAAAGAAAAAGAACCTCCCTTTAGATTCTAACTAAATAAAAACACCTTCGTTCCCTTAGGGAGAGCTAAAATAAAATGAGTCACACTCTCTGGGGAAAAAAATGGCATGGAAATCCACACTGACTTTCTCGCTTTATTGTTTAAAAATGGAGATATTTATTCAAAATTTATAATGTGTGTGAAACTAGTAAATCCATGATCAAATTGTGCACAACATTTTTTGACTAATTGTTTTAAGATTTATAATTTTATTTTTAAATAATTTATGTCCTTATTTTAAATTTGGACCAATAAAAAAGATCGATGTTGGGTCCACAAGTGTCAACACTTTGTATTAAAGTTTTTACTTCCGTTTAAAATTTATAGACATTTTATCAGGTGTTGTATATCTTTCAGGCCATTGATTTGTTACTAAACTCCACATTTATATATGTTTATTAATAAAAAATGTAAATATTGACTATTGAGTCTAAAATGAAGCCGATAAATCTTTTCTGTACAAACATTTCCCCTAAGAGGTTAAAGGAAAAATAACATCTAATTTTTGCAATACTTACTTATATTTAATTTCTCTATGGAATTAAATAATTATTGCGTTAAAACTTAAGTAGTATCTCTGTGAAATATAAGATCACAAAATCGTATTAATATATTTGCCAATATCTCAGAAATTATTGGTGTTATAAAGTTATATTTCAAGTAAAATATTTTATTTTTAACAGTATTACAATTTTGCAATGATAAGTTATATAGTGTCTTGAATAATTGTGGAGATAAGGAAATTTCCTCTTTTGTAAAGTATCCCAAAGGTAATTGTCTTGGAAAAATGAAAATTGTCATTTTATTTATAACTTTAATCAACGCCTAGATACGAATTTGATTTTGAATAAAACGTTACTTTCTCTTCTCGCCCTTTACTAAACTGCAATTAATTTTAAGGTTAAAAACACACAGAGACTGCATATCAAAAAAACACTTTTAAGGNAAGCTCGGGTACCTACCCCCTTACTTCTCACCCTCTCCACCATTACTCCTACCTAAGAAGATTATCTTTAGAGAAAAAAAAAAGAGCAAATACTTCAACTGAATCTTAAAAAGACAAGTGGCTGACTTTAAGTTGAGCTACTTAGATAAAGTCTAAAGGTGTTTTTGCCTGAATACATATTTTCTAAATGTAGAATAATAGAAGAGACAATTAAAATTTAGGTGGTCCTTGATAAACCAAAACATATTTACTGCAGTAAAATATATATTTAGATATAATTAATGTGTTTTGAAAGAAGCCAGGAAGAAGGGGTAGGTATAAGTGTAGAAGGTAAGATGGGTGTAGTGGTATGGGGTGTATTTTCAAGATGGGAATGAAAGAGGTTGCAAATACCATGAGGAATGTACAAGAGAGGCAAGGATAATAAGGAAAGGAAAATAAGGGTGACAGAGAGTAGGGTTGTAGAAACAATTGGTAAAATTGATGAGGGTGGTATTGACAAGAGAGGCATAGCTGAGGAGAGTAAGGGTACAGGGAGCAGGGATGATTGTGGTATTAACAATAAAGACAGGGATGAGAAAAGGGATATGTTTAGTAAGGGTGACAAAGGGGAGGGTTTTAAAGACAAGTAAAAAATGGATGAGGGTGGTATTGACAAGAGATATGAGAATAAGGGACAAAGAACAGGCTTGAGGATAATATTGGCAATAGTAGAAAGGAGGAGGAATGTAGGGGTATTGGTTGTAGTGTTTTGGGTAGAGACGATAGGAACAAAGATTTGTAAGGTCAAGATAGCAGTAATAAGGGAGTAGAGATGAAGAGGTTTGGAGATTATGGAGAACTAAAATGAAGGAGTTGGTATGAGATTTATTAGTAGAAAATGGTTAAGTATGATCGTAGTGATAAAATGTTTTTGAAGATTAATGGAGTAGGGATTAAGGGGTCAACTTTGAAATCAAGTAAGCCATATATTCATTAAAAAGTGGATAAGAAAAAAACATAGTTATGATTAACATGTGAAAATATATTACTCCTTCAGTACACCCAGCTGGGACTCGAATCTAAGGACACAGATCTAACGCTTTATGCTACACAGCTAGCTATTGGTGCGCAGGACTCCCGGCTACCTTAGCGTGGAAAACCAAAGGAGAATATACAAGTTTATCTCACATTCCAATGTAAATTTTTGAAATGATTCTCTCTCTCTCTCTCTCTCGATATATATATATAATAGAATGAGCATATCATTAATAGCACCAGAGGGATCATTGTGCAAACAACGTGACACCTTGTAACCGCAAATGCTGGAAGATTTGAAAGAAATAAAAAAAAATCTGGGATCTGAAGGAGGAGGCAAAGTACAGAATTGATTGATGTTTTAAGTTTACTGACAAAAGGAATGGACCAGTTGTAAGACAGAACACCTAATAATTTCTCTTTATCAAGAGTTTGTGAGACCAAGGTTTTTAATTTAGAATTTCTCGTAGTAAAACAAAATGATTGGTAACCTTTTAATATCGTGGGCCATATGAGTTAAGAGAAGGGTCATGGAAAGTTATTATTTAACCAAGAAATTAAATAGAAGGCAGGGGAAGTAAAATTATTTTTATCCTTTTATATAAGGTTTCATATTTTTACTAAAGTTATCTATATATTTTATAAATTTTATTTACTAGAGTTAAAGTAAATATATTTTAGACTAAAAAAATCTCCCTCAAAGGATATTTAAATAGGCTCATACATCCCTTCCGTGTCATGTTTTCGTGTTCGCAAATTAGTGTTAATTTTTAAATTTATATGTTCCTATTTATTAGTTAAATTATTCTCTAAACATTTTATATCCATTTTGTATTTTTGGATGCCTCTGTTAGGAGGTTACGTCTCGTGTCTCAATAATCCCTTCTGAAAATTTCTGATGTAGCGAAGCATTTATCAAGGGATTGTGCTGTAACGACCGATTTTATTAAAGGGGCAGCCATTTCTTCTGGTTCCAGCAGTGGTGTAACGCTCGAAATGTGTTCCACTTATCCTTTTAGAATCTATATTGTGTTTTTACCTTTTGTTTATTTCTATTACTATTTTTTCTGTACCTTATTTCATGCATAATACATATAGTAGACCAAGCGTAGAGAGATACTATTCTAACTTTAACATCTGGAATTTCGTTTGTCTGTTCGGATTATTTGTTCCACGATAACTAAAACGTATTGATAATTTTTAACTAAATCTAGCAGGTACTTCTTTGAGCCTAGGCCACACGACACATGCAGATTGTTTACCAATCTGGTGGTCCTTTTTGAATAAATTGCCAACTAAATTTTTTTTAATTTCAGGATGATTGCCAAACGAACTAGCCAATTTTAATAAATTTAAGGAAGGACATTCTTTGAGCCTAGGCCTTGCCATATAATGTACATAGTTTTTCAAAAATTGTATCAATTCGAATACGGTAACCACTCAAAAATATGTTCTAATATCTCTTACGAACTGATTTGAGTTTAAAAATTCCAATTAATCAATTGAGAAGACTAACTAGAGGATATTTTGGCTAATTTTTACATATATTTCGAGTGTAACATCTCATTTTGCGTGAATAAATGTAAATATATTTTAATACAGTTTAATATTGAATATGGAAGCAATTTGTTTTCTTCTTAACTTGACCACGAATAAAAATATAAACTTAAAGTCCAAGGAGAATTAAATATGAGAGAACTTTCATTTATAAATTCAAATAGAAATCTGAAGACTGTATTAACTAAAGGTACAAGTTATGATTATTAAGAAGACATATTTAGCATTTTAAAATGAAAAAGTGAATAAAATATTCGATAAGTTATTAGTCAGTTATTCTTTCCCCAGAGCCTGTTCTAATAAAATATTTTTTTATATGCGACCGAGTATAGTAGTCTAAAAATCCATCTTGGTTCAAACAACAAACTTATACATAGATACACTAAAGCAGTATCAAATTATATAAATCTAGAAAGTCATTCAGACTAAATATTAGAAAATTTCTAGTCTATATTGCCAGTGAACGGATCGTTGGGGCTTAGATTCCATCAGAGTGACCAGAAATTATTATTTATCTTAAAAAATTTCACACTTTCTCCACATAGTTACAAAATATTTCTTTAAACTATAACATCACGTCTCCTTCTTCCTAACAAAGTTAAAATGCTTACTACCCGCTTCGGTGGTGTAATGCTCCAAATGTGTCACTATCTCTATAGATAAAACAATGGCGGGAAGAACTGGGTTCGAATCCTTGTGGGGCATACTTAATGTATTTTTATGTATGATTTTCCTCTCTCGAAAAAAAATAATGCAGGTCCACTTAATTTTACAGTTTTACATTCCTTATCTTTTCACATAAGCTTAATTATTACATATGTACATAATCTGAATAGTAAGTAATAAACAGTGCTAATAAAAAAATGCTAACAGCCAGGATGATAGTGAGAAGAAGTGATTATGGTAGCGGAAGGGGTGACAGGGTGGGATGTCTTAAACATTAAGTGAACAAGAACCATATCAGATAACGGAAAATAAATTCCACTATTTTGCAGAAATATATATATAACATACTTTATGTTTATCAGTGAATGCACTGAAACTACTAATACAAGGTTCACGACACCATAACAAATATAGGATGCATCTAAAATAAAAATAAAAGTTATATTCATCAGGGGCTTTGAAAACAAAATTACAAAACATCGTAACATTTTTTGAGATTATTTTTTCACTTTGTGATATTTAGACAAGCGATAAAAGTTAATTGTGCGAATTTTATCCAGTGTTACTAGGGATAATAATGTTTTAATATCAATAGGAAAAAGGTTAAACTATAAAATAGGAAATGTGGCTACAATTTTTTTATGTATATACATATATATATATATACATATATATATATATATATGTCGGTTATATAATAACGCACGTGCGAAAACTTTGTCATGCCTTAATGAACAACGGAAGCATGACAGTTTTTCTACGGTCCTGAAAGAGGGTTGTTTTAGTGGTGTTGGTAGTAGTAATAACCACAACAACAACAACAACAAAAAAAGCAGTGTGGTCGGGGGTGGTAACTCCTCAACAATATCCACCCACGTTCAAGCACTCTGGTATGGTACAGAAGATGAATATGTCTTCTTTCTTCTTCTCCTGGAAAAGGGGGGTGAGGGAGGGAGAGTTAGAAGGGTAAGAGAGGTAGGTAGAGCATCACTGCTGGTCTAAGAGATAAACTACTACAACACTATGGGAAATGTTGCATTAAATAAATAGTCTTGTATCCCACTTACACATTATTATACAGAGCACAGCCACAAAATACGGCGGATGAATTACCGCTCATAATTTACGCCTGGAGTTATTCATGTGGGTAAATTTATGCCATTGCACAGCTCCACTTTTTTTCTTTTTTTTTTTAACAGCAATATCTGTATACATATATATTTTAAATTATTTAAAACAACTGCACTGAAATTATTTGAACATATAATTGTTTAACTAAAATTTAAATGTTTATTTGTGTTTTAAGCCTTTTTTTTCATTTTATAAATATTTATTTTCACACTTAGATACTTTCTTTGTTTTTATCCACATTATTTCATAAAACCCATTTGGTGNTTTGTTCCACGATAACTAAAACGTATTGATAATTTTTAACTAAATCTAGCAGGTACTTCTTTGAGCCTAGGCCACACGACACGTGCAGATTGTTTACCAATCTGGTGGTCCTTTTTGAATAAATTGCCCACTAAATTTTTTTAATTTCAGGATGATTGCCAAAACGAACTAGCCAATTTTAATAAATTTAAGGAAGGACATTCTTTGAGCCTAGGCCTTGCCATATAATGTACATAGTTTTTCAAAAATTGTATCAATTCGAATACGGTAACCACTCAAAAATATGTTCTAATATCTCTTACGAACTGATTTGAGTTTAAAAATTCCAATTAATCAATTGAGAAGACTAACTAGAGGATATTTTGGCTAATTTTTACATATATTTCGAGTGTAACATCTCATTTTGCGTGAATAAATGTAAATATATTTTAATACAGTTTAATATTGAATATGGAAGCAATTTGTTTTCTTCTTAACTTGACCACGAATAAAAATATAAACTTAAAGTCCAAGGAGAATTAAATATGAGAGAACTTTCATTTATAAATTCAAATAGAAATCTGAAGACTGTATTAACTAAAGGTACAAGTTATGATTATTAAGAAGACATATTTAGCATTTTAAAATGAAAAAGTGAATAAAATATTCGATAAGTTATTAGTCAGTTATTCTTTCCCCAGAGCCTGTTCTAATAAAATATTTTTTTATATGCGACCGAGTATAGTAGTCTAAAAATCCATCTTGGTTCAAACAACAAACTTATACATAGATACACTAAAGCAGTATCAAATTATATAAATCTAGAAAGTCATTCAGACTAAATATTAGAAAATTTCTAGTCTATATTGCCAGTGAACGGATCGTTGGGGCTTAGATTCCATCAGAGTGACCAGAAATTATTATTTATCTTAAAAAATTTCACACTTTCTCCACATAGTTACAAAATATTTCTTTAAACTATAACATCACGTCTCCTTCTTCCTAACAAAGTTAAAATGCTTACTACCCGCTTCGGTGGTGTAATGCTCCAAATGTGTCACTATCTCTATAGATAAAACAATGGCGGGAAGAACTGGGTTCGAATCCTTGTGGGGCATACTTAATGTATTTTTATGTATGATTTTCCTCTCTCGAAAAAAAATAATGCAGGTCCACTTAATTTTACAGTTTTACATTCCTTATCTTTTCACATAAGCTTAATTATTACATATGTACATAATCTGAATAGTAAGTAATAAACAGTGCTAATAAAAAAATGCTAACAGCCAGGATGATAGTGAGAAGAAGTGATTATGGTAGCGGAAGGGGTGACAGGGTGGGATGTCTTAAACATTAAGTGAACAAGAACCATATCAGATAACGGAAAATAAATTCCACTATTTTGCAGAAATATATATATAACATACTTTATGTTTATCAGTGAATGCACTGAAACTACTAATACAAGGTTCACGACACCATAACAAATATAGGATGCATCTAAAATAAAAATAAAAGTTATATTCATCAGGGGCTTTGAAAACAAAATTACAAAACATCGTAACATTTTTTGAGATTATTTTTTCACTTTGTGATATTTAGACAAGCGATAAAAGTTAATTGTGCGAATTTTATCCAGTGTTACTAGGGATAATAATGTTTTAATATCAATAGGAAAAAGGTTAAACTATAAAATAGGAAATGTGACTACAATTTTTTTATGTATATACATATATATATATATACATATATATATATATATATGTCGGTTATATAATAACGCACGTGCGAAAACTTTGTCATGCCTTAATGAACAACGGAAGCATGACAGTTTTTCTACGGTCCTGAAAGAGGGTTGTTTTAGTGGTGTTGGTAGTAGTAATAACCACAACAACAACAACAACAAAAAAAGCAGTGTGGTCGGGGGTGGTAACTCCTCAACAATATCCACCCACGTTCAAGCACTCTGGTATGGTACAGAAGATGAATATGTCTTCTTTCTTCTTCTCCTGGAAAAGGGGGGTGAGGGAGGGAGAGTTAGAAGGGTAAGAGAGGTAGGTAGAGCATCACTGCTGGTCTAAGAGATAAACTACTACAACACTATGGGAAATGTTGCATTAAATAAATAGTCTTGTATCCCACTTACACATTATTATACAGAGCACAGCCACAAAATACGGCGGATGAATTACCGCTCATAATTTACGCCTGGAGTTATTCATGTGGGTAAATTTATGCCATTGCACAGCTCCACTTTTTTTCTTTTTTTTTTTAACAGCAATATCTGTATACATATATATTTTAAATTATTTAAAACAACTGCACTGAAATTATTTGAACATATAATTGTTTAACTAAAATTTAAATGTTTATTTGTGTTTTAAGCCTTTTTTTTCATTTTATAAATATTTATTTTCACACTTAGATACTTTCTTTGTTTTTATCCACATTATTTCATAAAACCCATTTGGTGTTTCCATATCTGTAAACACTAATTAGGTATGGATTAGAAAGGTAAAATTGTAAGGAAATGTGCCAACATGTTAATAAAGATAGAGCTGTTAGTTATGTATATATAAAAATATCGGTATACATTAATGATATTTAAAAACAATCATCAATTGTCAAAGTTAAAACAAGAGTGGAATAGTTTATCCACTTAGCCACTGATGTGTGTTATTTTATATAATTAATATGGTATATACAATATTAATAACTAACTGTCTCCAGTGGACAAATCGTCTAGTGTGTCACTCTCTTGTTAGACTGGACTGCCGAAGACAGAAATATCAGTGTTCGAATTCCGTTAGTGCCCACCAAGGGTGTATTTTTTTAAAAATGATTTTCCACTTTCTTTCCACGCAAATAGGGTAGATAACCTTTAATCATTCTTACTTCTCCATTCCTAATCCCTTAGAGCATAATCATATATATAGTAGCCCCATGGCTTCTTTGGTGCTGACTGACAGTTCACAGCTGACTTCTGACAGTCAACATTTAGGTATATATAAATAAATTTTGACCGTCAGAAGTGACAGCTGATAAACACATGTTTTTTGTAGATTATATGGTTCGGCGTAGGGATACATAACTTTGTCTGGTAACTTTTCAAAGCTGTCAGTCAGCACCAAAGAAGCTATGGAGCTACTATAGTAAGAAGCAATGTGTAAAAAAATTGTTCTTTAACTCTCTGCATTAAAATGAATCGAGTGAAGAATATCCCCTGTGCCAGTTAGGTTAGCACCAGGCTAGTATTGTAGTTCGAGCTCTAGTGACGTCATCTTCAGATGGCGCTGGCGTAGGTGGGCGCAGCATGGCTTGGAGGGTCGGTGGTTCTTACTCAATCCTTCGCAGGAATAGGTCACTTAAAGTAGGAGGTCAGTTGAACTAAGATACTTGAAGTAAGAGGTCACTAGAAGGAGTAGTTGACTTGTAGCAAGACTGACAATTAGACGATTCGAGTCCAGAGAGAGTGGATCATATGTCTGCCTCGCCCCGAATCATCCTCGTGAACGAGATGTGTTGGTGGCTGCGTGGATTCGATAGCAAAGGATTGATTTGTACAATATTTCATGAAAGCACTAAAGAATTGAGTGTGTCTTTCTTATATAGTTCCTGCATTTGACTAAGGGGAAATATGTCAGCAAGCATTGGCAATTCGCGAGAGCTAGATGTGGTGTACCTGGGACCTAGTGGTCTAAGGAGCTGGGAACACCTTACTGTTCCTACTGAAATCAAACGTGCGACGATATACATTTAAAATCTATCGCAGATGAATTGATACTAACCCAATTGATCAATAGATGGTTTTCTTGTGTCGACATGAGAAAATCTTAGTTTATCCAAACCTGACTCGGCTTTATAACAATTAAGGATATAACCCATTTCAAGAGGGGAAACAAAAAGGTGTGAAACAATCGTAAAAACTTTTTATTTAGTGGTGTTACAGATTTAAATAAAAAAAATAAAAAATAGGTTTTCAATAATCTACCTCTAAGCATGTTTTACTAAGATTTAAAAAATATAGAACAAATACTCTTTTAATATACATTTTGAAACACAATTCAAATTATATTGAACAAATTAAAAAATAGAATTTTGAAAAAAGTTATTGTTAACATACTTTAAATTATTTATACATGTAAAAAAATTACCATAAAAATAAATTCCCAACTAGTAATTTTGATATTAACTTAATTACCATTCTCGAAAAATGTTGTACCGCCCTCCTTCTCCTCAAACGGACAAGGGCAGGGGCACATGTACAATAAACTAAAGAGGGCAAGAAAACAACAACAAATGATTAAATTGCAGAAGAGCGTCAAGACCACAAACATTGATAGGCCTTCACTTTGACCTATTCAACAATTTGTCGTCATGAAGCCTTCCCAACCATCACCCGTTACTATGTGTTATCACTCAAAGGAAAGGGGCGAGGATCTTTTGAGTTAAAAGAATGATTCTTAACCTGTCATGGTGAATTAAAGATGGCAAGTAAAATAAATCAATATTTATTTTATAAAAAGATTAACAATA